>BQNB010000962.1:0-150887 GCA_026074375.1 Tanacetum coccineum
GTTTGTTGCATGGATTCTTTTGAATGCTATTTGATTTTATTAGGTTCATAAGTCATTTATGTCTTTGTATTGATGAGACTCTTTGTCATTAATACAAGACGCCGTGCGGTTTCTTTTGTTTTTCGGTATTGTCATGACACATTGTGTCTTTTATATTTAGTTATGCATTTAGTGATTCTCTATTGTTGACACCATTATGTTGTGATGATATCAATGATGTTACGCCTCGTGTTTCCGCTTTGGTGGGGTGTGACAGATACTACATGGTATCTGGATTATGATAGCCCAAACAGTGATACAATATTTCCATAAATTAATAAATCAAAGTAATACGTTAAACTTTATAAAGTTTTGAAACATAAACCATCACACTAAGACTTGACATATTACCCCAGGTTGCGTGACGTAGCTGTTACTTTCACTTGATATACTTTTGCCATCAATCAGATTTCCCCTGTTAAGGTGAGTTCATAGCCTCGCATTTTAAATCTTCTAATGTTTTCATAAACCCGCGAGGGGGATACATTCTATAAACAATGAATACGAGTGTTTTTCCAACTGTATGCTATCCTGATATATTATTGCCTAAGTCCTTACTTTTATCATTAAGACCCCACTATCATGAACTGTTTATTACTTTTTGGAGTTAGCGCGAATGCTGTGAATAAATCTATTTGGGACTGAACTTCCCCGTTGGTGTACCTATACTTTCTGGTAACCAAACACACTTCATTTGAATCACTATGCGGGTGTTTGGCAAAGGCACCCGTTGGGGCAACTTCTTGTGATTATTGATTATCTCAAGGTCTCGGTGTCATGAGCTTAGGGCAATAATACTGTTTTCTATAATAATTGTACTTATTGCAATTATTACACTTATGGGTGTATAACAACGTAACCCACTGTTATGATGACTTGTATTCAAACTGTTTACCATAAACCTATGAATTTCACTCAACCATTGTGTTGACCTTTTTAGCATGTTTATCTCAGGTAACTGAGCATCTTATGGCACAGAGTGGCACAGACTTGAAGATGGCTAAACTGTTATCATTCAAACTTTATGTTTTCATGTAGATTTTGGGACCTCTATTTGTAAAAACTCTGATGAAATAATGAATGATAACTAAATTTTCCAAAAATGTCTCTTTACGATTCGTTTTCTATGATTATGATTGTTGTACTATGAAATAATACCCCAGATTAGCTTCCGCTGCTATATATGTCAAAATGGGGGTGTTATAGATTGGTATCAAGAGCCACGGTTATAGAGAACAAGGTTGAAACCTTAACTATAACTACTTTTCTTTTTCCATCCAAGAAAGTCCTCCGTGCCACTACATCTCCCGAATAGTATGTAAAGTACATAACTATTATACTATTATATAAATAACTTATGTTATTTACCATTGGGTTGTTAACAGAGTGATATCTTCTCCCAACCACCCTACTTCCGATATTGAGGATGCTTTTTCCTCCAACTTTCCTGACTATATCCCGGCTTCACCAGTATAACACCCTATGTTTTCAGATTATATTACGATCCCAATTATTTCATTTTCCCTTTATTTATTAGGTTTTGCGTGTTTACTTCCATTTAAATCGCACTAGTTAAATTTAATAAATTTAACCAAGAACGTTAATAACTGAATTAGTATTATGTTTCACTAAAATATCCTCTACAACATAGTTAACCAAAAACGAATATGTTCCATTCTTTTCTTTCCATCACTTAGTGTATAATCTATAAGTAAAAATTAGGACAAGACTTGTTTCTTCTTTATTTTCAAATAAGGCAAGCAACAAAACTCTCAAGAAATAAATATCATACAAGAGACAAACGATCTTCCCTATAATATAGCCATAAGTCACGTATACTGTATTTCCAAATTCTAAAAACCAGTATCATTAGACAAGATAAGATTTTAACAAATATCTCATCCAAAAATAACCCTATTACCCAAGGTACAAAACCCATAATCCCCTTTTTACAAAACCTAAACATATTCGTGATATATTTGGCTGCCTTCCTTTTGGTTTTGCTCCCACGTTTCCAAAAAGTATACCACTTTAATTCACTATACATTGACCGTGTGAAGCCCCAAAAATCCCTTACCCCATTTGGATTTAAATTAGAATGTGACTTCTATTAGAAACACCATACCTACATCTTTTGTGAGTATAAGAAGACCTGCATTCTTTTGCAAACACAACGAACACAACACAACTTTAATATTCATCGTACCCTGTCATTATCTTTGGTTTCCTTGTTCACTTGGTTTTGACTCATATACAACACACAAGAAAACCCATGTCCTTTGTACCTTCATCATACACAAAACCCCAACCCTACGTTCGTCCCTTTTAGTTTTCATTTCTAGTCGACAATCAGACAAGCAAGCTGTTATACGTGGAGTTGCAGGAGCTAGAGGGGTGAATATTATGGGAAACACTTGGTTTAGAATTAGGGTTTTTGATTAAGAAGATTTTAGCCATTAGGGTTTTCGTTTGGGTTCAAGGCAATAACCAAATTCTCCTCAACTCTTGTGAGTCCCACGTCCTTACTACTTTATTTTATGTATGCAATATATATGTCATTAGTGTGTGCTTGAAGCCTGTAAAAACAAAACACATTTCTTTTCTTGTGATTACTTTCTGATATATGTACCGAATAACACTATAACCTTTATAAAATTTGTAAAGTGACTAATAAGACATGAGCCATGTTTATGGTACGATACTAAGTGTAAAACTCAGTCCATTAGAAGCTTAGACGCGTGGGTTAGATAAAAAGAAAAACGCATATGTATTGTTGGAATAAAACGCAGCCCACACCTATAATTTTATGTACATTATTCAACCTTTAGGCGTGGAGCATAAAAACGAACCATAATTATTTTCATAAATAGGACATATAATAGTTATTTTGCCCCTGGAATCACTGATTTTCGTCAAGTAAATAAAAAGTTAGAAGGCTCAAAGTAGGGTGTAAAAACCATCATTTTTCCCACTGTTTTAAACGTAGCCAACAAAGCATTTCGCTCGAATTATTGTGACTTACTTAGGTACTGTTTAATCAAACCAATTATTATTATTTAAAGCCTATAGTGTCCTCCTTGATTAGGAAAAAGAACCAGCCACTTTCGTTTAGAAACGAGCCCGCAATTTGCCAATGAAACTGACTGCTCTATCATAGGTGTCAACAATTGGTCAAACACCTGGTGTGCGTGTAGCCATGGCATGGGTGCGTGCAAGCCAACCTTTAGCCTCATTTTGACCCTGTTAACGACCCCGACACGTAAAATTTATAAAAGGTAAATTAAAGCCAATATGTCCTAGTTTATTAAAATGTTTTTGTTTCGTCCTAAGGTTGAGTATCGAGGTCACAATTTGAGCCCAAAACTCTGACCACGCAAAAGTCATATGCTGAAACAAACCTTTATTTTTTATAAGTGTGAAAACTATCTTAGCGAGACGCATACTTTAGCCCTGTTTTTAACCCGTTGAACGATTTCGTTGGACAAAACTTAAAAGAATAAAGTTATAGACGGTCTATCCGAGATGTCAAATGTATTTTTATTTTTCATTATCGTTAACTAACAAATTCGTAATTAAAATGTAAAACTCCGAGTCGTCTAATATTAAAACTATGTTTCACTTACACTTAACTCAATTAGTTAAACGTCAACGTTTCATCTAAATTATTTGACACACTTAGAGACTAAACCAAGGGCTGATCTAAACTAATGTTTTAGAGTTTAGATGATCTAGTTTCCTAAAAGTCTGAAGTCGTAAATTACGTACTTATATTTTGAACACGTTGACCAAATAAAGTTGACCATTTTAACACGAGAAATTATTTTCAAACATCATCATTTTAAATAGAGTTCAAGCACACATTAGGGACGAGATTGAAAGTATTTAGTTTATTATTTTCCGTTTAGTAAATATGTATTATTTTTACATAGGTTGCGGATAAAGTCTTTTGCATCGTTTTTTGTGCCACTACCTTGCTATTCTGTTATCATTGCTTGAAGTGAGTTTATAGTCCCCACTTTTATACTCTTTCAATCATTTATCAAATCTCGAGGATGAGATCATGTTTGTTTTACAAACTGGATGCAAGTACATTTTAAATTCAAATATTACGAGTTTGCCTAAGTAGATATAACCCACTATGCCCTTCATCGTGAACTGTCAATTGCATAGATGTAATTGTTAATTGCATTATGTGAGCGCGAATATTATGAATAGATCTATTCGAGATTAACATCCCCGTTCGGGCAAGTAACACTTGCTAGTTTACCGGTTGGCCGAAAACGACGAATGTATACCATTTGGAATCATAGATGTTACTGGTTAAACATCTACATTGGGCACCATCATTCATATGTATTTGATATACATACATTGTTTAGCTTCAGTGTCATGAGCTTAGTGCTTTTCGTAATACATTTTTGTAATATTGTAATTGTTACTTTATTATAGGGAAATCTTGCTATCCGCTTCATTTAATTTATAAACCTATAAATTAACCAACATTATTGTTGACAGTTTAAACATGTTTTCTTAGGTCAATAAGGTGCAAGTCATGGATACATTGGATGGTCGTCTGTCATTGTAGGTGATACTCAATTTAACAGTAGTCCACTTAATAACGTACCTTACTTTAGAAAGTCCAATACAATCCCCACCTCACTTATAAACTAATCCACACTTCACCAAATATTATTATAACCTAAATATATAAAATAATTCACTATAAATTATAAATACAACATACATACCAATCCCATTTATTCTCCAATCAAAATCCAAATCCACTTCCATTCATATTCCACACCTACCTCATTCCCATAATAACACTATACAACCCCCACCCACCACAACCCAACATAATAACCCCACCCACTCCTAATCCCCCTACTTTATTATAACATATACACAATACACACACATACCTCAACAACACAACACATCCTACAACCATATCCACTCTCCCCATAACCCAAACACTCACTATACTAACTTCATCTTCATCAATCACTCTTCCATATCATCCAACCACTTCTTCTTTCCCTTTTACAAATATAATTAACTCTTATTCTTTTTCTCACTCCTCCCACTTCCCTTACCATCATCATATAACCATCAAATCCATTACCCATCCCATCCCCCTTACATTTCTACCATTTTTATACTTCTTTCTAAAACCACTTCATAATCCTTTTCCCACATTTCTCCAATCCAACCCCCCCCACCAACACCCCAAACCCCCCACACCCCTCCATAATTCAAACTTAACTACCCCCCTTTCCCACCTCCATTAACCATATTAACCATCTCCCTAACCTTTATCATAACTATATCCCATACCACACTTTACTTAATCACCAACCTTCTAACAACTCAATATCCAACCTGTCATTATTCTACCCATCATTACCTTTCTTTAATAACTAACAACACTAATCAATCTTCCCCACTCTAATATACATCAAACCTATTAATACATAACCCCCCCCCCCCTATCCAACCCCACATTAAACAACCCATTTACTTCACACCCTATTCCTTCCACTATTATATAAAACCCATTCTTCACTCCAAACATGTGATAGCGCATCCGCGCTCAACTGAGTAACTCACTCGTCTCCGTCATAATGTTTGACAACTACTGTCAACATACCTGATCAAAATATGTCTCCTATATCCTCTCTCACATGTCGTTCAACTCATCTGTGTGCCTCTTAAGACATCTTACTTAACACCTATAGAAACCCCAATCCCATTACCAACAACATATGCTACCAGTCCATACTCACGACCTCTCTAGTGTCAATTTTGTGAACATTGTATGCCTAGCAATCCATGTTAAGAGTTCTCACAGACCGCTAATGACGTCCACCTTCCATACTCACAACTGACAGTTCGATCATCATAATTTGGACCACATATATTCTCTAACATCCCTGTGCATTAATAATAGTACTCTGACAAAGAGCAAAGAGTCTCCCTATCTCACTCTGTGATATACGTGAATGAAATCCACATCTAGTATCTCTATCACCCTTATAAACGTTTATCTCCATCTCTTATCAAAGTGTGTTACCTCCCTCACTATCTCCCCCACTGTTCTGTGCCTCCCATTATCTGTCTAGTCCAGCACGCTCAACTCTCATAACTAACGCACTCCCCACACGTCACAACACGATGTAATCACACTATAATCTCAGACTATCGATCCCGCGCCACCTCTAAGACTACAATAGTACAATGTGTCAGACCCAACTTAACACGTGGTACACACCCCACAGTCCCCCAACACCCCCACATTAAAATCCCTCTCCCTCAAACATCTTCTATGAATCTCACCCCTATCCTCTGTGTCTAAATACTGTCACACCTCCCACCGTCATCTGTAATATTGTCCCTCACTATACGACTAGTCCACTGCTCCATGTGTCACTAAGTGAACCATCTATATCGCAGAAATCAAATGTGTTCCAATACCAATCAACTCGCCACCCCATCCCACTCTGGTCACGCCAGTTCAATGTGAATCACTGTGTGCAGTGTCTGTGTCATTACGCCACATAAGCCATGTTCGGCTTCACCAACACCTCATACACGACTCGCTCTCCTGTCCATATCCACACTCTTACTGTGCATCCCCCATCCAACTCCCTGTTGACACCGTCCAAACAGCTGTGAACTGTGTGTTTTAAGCTGAACTCACCAAGCTACTCCGTGCCATTGCTTTGACCAATACCCAGTGTCCCTGGTGTCACTCGCAAATGGAGACACACCATCTCCCACAGACAGCGCGTCCTCCATGTAAGTCTGTCCCGTTTCCTTTTTAGTACACAACTCTGACACACGAGAGACATTGATGCACTGAACTCTATCACAAATCGATGTACTCTCTACCTCGGTCATCACGACACCTCCTATTCTGAACGTACATTCAGTATCTGCTCTTTCTCCTCCCCGTTACGCCGATGCTCAAAAGTGTCCGATGATTACAAGCGCAGCACACCTAATTGCGCTAGACTCCTATTCTCCCGGGAATAAGTCCGTCCCCTTCACAGTGCCCAATCTTTAATTGACTCGATCTTTGCTGGGTCCACGTGAATGTCTTTGCTATCAATCACGTGTCCGAGAAACTGTACTTTTGGAATCCAAAATTCACACTTGGAAAATTTTGCGTACAACTCCTCTTTCTTAAGCAACTCCAAAATTAATTTGAGATGCTCTTCATGCTCTTCCTTGTTCTTTGAATAAATTAGTATATCGTCGATAAAGACAATCACAAACTTATCCAAATATGGTTTGCACACCCGATTCATGAGGTTCATAAATACCGCAGGTGCGTTTGTCAAACCAAAAGGCATTACTTGAAATTCATAATGCCCGTAACGCGTCCTAAACGTGGTCTTGGGAATGTCTTCTTCGCAAACTCTCAACTGATGGTAACCTGATCGTAAGTCGATTTTCGAGTAGACACTCAACCCTTGAAGTTGATCGAACAAGTCATCAATTCTAGGAAGTGGGTAACGGTTCTTCACCGTTAACTTGTTCAGTTCAAGATAATCGATGCACATACGAAACAATCCGTCTTTCTTCTTGACGAACAAGACCGGAGCTCCCCAAGGTGAAGAACTAGGCCTTATAAATCCCTTGTCGGATAGTTCTTGAAGTTGTTCTGCCAATTCCTTCATTTCGGATGGTGCCAACCGATAAGGCGCCCGTGGTACAGGTGCAACACCTGGTACCAAATCAATTTGGAACTCTACTTGTCGAGCTGGTGGAATACCCGGAAAGTCTTCAGGAAAAACTTCAGGAAAGTCTTTGACAATTGGCACGTCCTCAAGTCGCTTCCCCTTCGACTTATCTTTGGCTTCCTTCATGGTAATGTGTGCCAAAAAGACATCACATCCCTTTGACAAATACTCTTGTGCTTTAGTGCACGAAATGATATTTAGTCGGGATTCTTCCCTTTGGTTGTTTCCATTGCCTTGAAAAATTAACATCTCCCTTCCGAACGGAACACGTACAATCTTCTCGTCACAGATGATCAATCCATGATACTTTGTTAACCAGGCCATCCCAATAATGACGTCAAAACTACCGAGTGGGACCGGCATCAAGTCGATGTTGAAAGGATGATTCATGAAGTTTAGAGTACAACCTCGAATTATGGTATTAACTCCTATGATTTTCCCATCGGCTAATTCTACGTCATAATGATTTTCTAATGTAGTGGGGGTAATGTTAATCAAGGCACTAAAGGTATTAGATACAAAGCTCCTATCCGCACCAGTATCAAACAAAATTGTAGCATAACGGTTGTTGAGGAGAAACGTACCCGTGATAACGTTAGAGTCTGGGCTAGCATCTCTTCCTCCCAAAGCATAAGCTCTTCCTTGAGCTGTGCCATTCCAGTTGTTATTCCTACGGTTCTTCAGTTTTGGGCAATTCTTCTTGATGTGGCCGGTGTTACCACATTCATAGCATGCTCCTGCCTTTTGATTCTTGTTGTTGTTGTTATTGTTGTTGTTGTTGGTATTGACCCGACAATCATTGGTAGCATGACCATACCTCTTGCAGTTTCCACATTTGGGTGCACATTGCCCGGTGTGGTGGTAATTGCACTTGGTGCACAGAGGTAGAGTTCCAGTATAAGCCTTCTTTTCACCAGGGCCCCCTAGCTATATTTTGCTTCTTGTGGGGTTGTTGATTGTTTCTTGATGAATCATCAGCCTTCCTTTTATTGTCATTCTGTCTTTCCGCATAAATGCGTAGTTTCTGATCCATCAAGTCATTGGCTATGAATGTTATCAGGAAGTCTACTAATGTACTTGTCAATCTTTTCGGTCTCATCAGCAAGAAATTTGGTGCACATCAAGGCTAGTTCTTAGAAACGCTGCGTATAGGCTGCAACATCATTTCCCCTGACCCTAAGATTCCATAGTTCAATTTCAAGTTTCTTGATTTCACCTTTTGGACAATATTTATCCGTCAACTTCTTCTTGAGAGTTCCTCAAGTCATAGCATAGGCAGCATCATGACCTAAGGTCCTCACATGACCATTCTACCAGGTTAGTGTAGCACCTAGCAGAGTGCAGGTAGCGAACTTCACTTGATTGTCAATGGCACAACCGCTAATGTGAAATACCGATTCCATCTTTTCGAGCCATTGAGACAAGCCAACAATGCCTTCAGTTCCCTTGAAGTTCAAGGGTTGGCATTTCATGAAATCAGTGTAGGAACAGACACGTGCAGGTTGCACAAGCCTTCTAAGTCCTCCACCCGAATTGTGGCTTGCATCATCCTGAGTATGGGTAGAGTTTCTTTGGATTGCCCGATCGATCATAGCTTGAATGGATTCTGGAGTCATGGCGTCGTTTGCTCCTTGTCTTGTTACAGGCATGATTCTACTAATCACAAGAATACAATGTACGTGAGATATAATTACAATGTCGATACAAATGGACATGATAATAATAATTACACCACAACACAATGGAGAATGAATAAAATGAAATCAACCATAACATAATACATCAACATTTCATAACATAATGTCGAATCGTACATGATTTGTTTGGATACAAAATGACCACAAATGATCTAGTACAGAAATTGAAAATACGTCCTAGAGTCTATTAGCGGGGAGTTACCCATAAAACTTAATAGACTATACAAGATAGCTAGAAGTGAAAAGTACAACTAACAGCTACTGCCGGTGTCCTCCACCGTATCAATCTGAGCTCTAGCCTCTAGTACATGGGTACGCATCATCTGTCTAACTGAATCATCCTCAGCTCTCTGGCGCTGCCACTCCATACGACTCATGTGAGTCTCCAGGGTCTCAAGTCGCACCATCAATGCCCTGTTCCGAGCCTCGAAACTAAGGTAATCCTGATGTACCTCATGCAACTCTATCTTATAAGTAGCCCTCTGGCCTCTCGCTACATCAATCTCGAGTCTAATGTCTCTACGGTCAGTCTGAGCGTCATGCAGTTGTGTATAGAAATCCTTACTCTCCTTCATGCGAACATGTGCCTCGTAGCTGACCCTCAAGTTAACTTCCTCAATAGAAGTCATCATCCTATGCTCAGAGGCATGTAAAGCTCTAACATAACCAACATCCTCTGCTCTGTCAGCAGCTCTAGCAATAGTCCGGGCATCATGACCAGGACTACGACTCAAACCCTGTCCTGCCTCAATAGTATCAACAAAATCATACTGACCTCTAGGTGCTCTAGCAGCAGCAGCAGAACTCTCTGCTACATCATACCCAGGTGGGGGAGCAGCAAGTACAAATCTCCTCCGAGGTAGCATGTCCTCCTCGGGGATGTCATCTCTCATACGGATCATGGCTGCCCTATGACCTAATGGTGCCTGATCATAGGCAGGGCTGGTGGGTGGTATAGGTGCGGCAGCATGCTCAGCAATGTGATGAGTGCTAAAATACACATCTTTTGTAACCCGTAAAACACTATTAATCAGACTAAAAATGCTAAAATATGGATAATTATCTTGCAAATATGTTTGTTTGGTATTTTTATGTCTTGCAGGTAAAAATGATTGAAAACGGAGCAAAAACAGGAATTATCGGGCTCAATTTGGTCAAGTTTAATTTTACTCAAAGCTAAGACAAAGTCGTGAAAAGTTCCCGAGCATACCATTTGAAAGAGCACGGAAAAACGAGTCCAACGGTGCTCTCGGATTTTATTGGGCCAGTCCGTAACTCATTTTATTGGGCCGGGCCAGCCCAAACTATCTTAGCCCAATGTATAAATGTTAAAGCCCAACATGTAAAGCCCAAAGTCTCATTTAAATTTCAAAACTGAGATATAAAATTGGTGACGTGTGCTTGTGTCATCATCACATGCTCAAAATTAAATCCTAAGTCATCACGTGATGGAGCACTAACTAAATGGATGGGCCAGTAACAAGACTACACGTGGAGGGGCCAATTTATGCATCACAATTCAAATTCTATATTAAAAATGATTTAAGGGCGTAGATTTGAGCGTAGCAATTAAGCAAATGACAAAGTCCGCATGTTACTCAATGAACGGGTGGATCAAGTTCCGCAGACCTAACAATCTGAGGAAACGCACACAAAGGTCAATGATTGGTGGATTTAATACCTAATGATTGGATACAATTTACAAGATCACCCCTTCTTCCCTTATATAAGGCAACCCGCTCCCTTCTATTTTACATTATTAGGATTTTAGATTTTATAACTTTCTCTAGTTTTGTTTTAGCTTATTAGTATGTAGTTTAGCGTATTTCAAATTCTGGCTTATTATAAACGCTTATTTAGTGATCTTATTGAGATATTGTTCAATCTTATTGTTTGTTGATTATTGTAGAAGAAATTTGATGTTGAAAGTGCTTATTTCTCTTTTCTTTTCCTTAAAGCTTTTTCGAAATAAGCTTTATCTTATTTAGCTTAAGTTCTAGCTTATTTCTCACAGTCTATTCAGTTCTTCTATGCTACTCGAATAAGATATCTTATAACTTATTTGATTAGATCTAGAGTTCTTTAATAAGCTACGTCAAATAAGCTCATCAATAAGCTATTGAGTTTTAGCTTATTTTCTTAAAAGCTGATTTAGATTATTATCTTCCTAGCTTACTTTCATAACTCGACTAAGCTATAATTAGCTTATTCGAATTGATTTAAGCTCATAGTTGCCAAATAAGTTATGGCTTATTACAAGTTTCTTTTCTACTTTTCTAATTTGCTTAAATTACTCATTCCTAGCTTAAATCGAACATAAAAAGGAACCATGAGTGCTTATCCTTAGCTTATTCATTAAGTTTTGTGTATCTTTGAAGTTTCAAGAGCTAATTTGAGTTTTTTGTTGTTTTGAGAGCTTATTTCATTAATGTTTGGCCTATTAGTATTTCGTTTGATTTTAAGTGTTAAATTGTCTTGGTATAACTTTTTCTAGTTTAGCTTAATAATACCATAGTGTTTGTCTAATTGATCTCCGAGTTTCATGTGCTTATCTCGTAGCTTATTATTTCGACTTTAGCTTATTTCTCATATTTGAAAAAAGGTGCTAAAAAATGTTGTCGTATGAAATATGTTGAACTCGTATTAGCTTGTTGGATCTTGCGTTTGGTACTTAGGCTAGTAGGCTTCATGTGGTTTGTAGAATTCTCTTATTGGGACTGCATTTGGAATAGCTTAGGCCTTTCGTTAATAAAACTGATCTTGGGCCACAATTTTGACTTCTATGGGAGTCGTTTTGGTTAGTGTAATTTTATAAAATTCATTTGGGCTTTGTTTCGTTAGAGTAGAACATAAATAATTTGTGCTACATGAAATTTGTTATAAATTGTTTTGATATAACAGTTTGTTGTTTAATGTTTGCTCTTGGTACCGGTTAACTCACGAGGCGTGGAGCTTAAGGGTTTATTTAGCTAGATAGAATTTAATTTTTTTCTTTAGCTAAATAAATCGGTGGTATTAGTTTTAATGCGGGTCTCCAATTCGGTTCCATTTTCTATCCTTTTTTAATTAATTAGTGTACTAAAAATTAAGCTCAAAGTTGGCACTTTGTCTGTTTTGAAATATGTTATAGACCAAAGTGCTTTTTCATGATTTTTCAGATTATGACTTTTACTCTTTGCTTAATTCTTCTTCATTTGTTCTTATTAGGATAATATAGGATAGTTGTAGCTTATTTAGTTTAGTCCTTAGCTTATTTTAGTTTATTAGTGAATTTAAGTTTTAAGAAAAAGCTTAAAAAGAGTTAAATGTTTTCTGTCATATTAATAAGTTGTTTTCAGCTTATATAGTGATTTTTAAAAAAAGTTTCTTTTACAAAAGTTCTTAGTTTTCAGCTATTCTATAACTTTGCTTTTTAAAGTTTTGCAAAAATAAAATAAAAAAGGGAACGAAGGAAGTCATGGGTGAGCAAGGCTCGAACCCATGACCTCAACCTCATTCCCCTTATATAAACCTCAATACCACACATACTCACCACTGCGCCCTTGGGACTTTTACGTCTAAGGGTGCAACTAAAATTGTTTTAACACTTTCTTTTTGCTCATTTATAAAAAAGCACTTCATGTGCTTTTAAGCTTTTTTCTGGCTTATTTGTTTAAGCTCACTTTGAGCTTTTATTTTTCTTGCATTCTTCACAGTTCAACGTATTTTTCTAAATTTTCTTAGATTTTTATATTTAAGTTTAGTATTTTTCTTGAATTAATTTAGTTTAAAACTTTAAAAAATCATAAAAAATAGAAAAATGATCAAAAAAATAAAATTCTTTTTTATAAATTTTTTTTTATCATATTTTAGGTTTAGGATTTAAATTTACTCTCGTAGGGTTAAAAATTTATAATTTCATTTTTTAAAGAACGGGATTTGATCCTCGTTCTCGTTTTCTTAATTTTTAACTTTAATCACCTTTGGTTTAGGATTTCCTTAGCTTTTTCTTACAAGTTAGTAATTAGGATTAGGAAAAGTTTAAAAAAAATCATTTTAGGTTTAATTTAGGTTTTAATTGTCGCGTTTCTTTAATTCCTGTTTACGTTTTAATGCTTACATGTTTAATTTTCATTTCTTGTTTACTTGTTTTCATGCATTTATCTACTTGTCATTTATATTTAGTAGGATTTAGAAAACCCAAATCAAAAATCTTTAAAACCATTCAAAACGCGCGATCACGGACTTAACCGATTTTTAATTCACGCTTCGTCGAGGGAAAACGACTCGGAGGGAACTCTCATCCGGGTTACGATTGTCAAACAGGGAACACACCCGTCTTTGATCAGGGTCCCTGTTACAATCAAGACTTTGGATTTAACCAACCTTTACATTATTTTCCGAGTCCACCACAACAATTTCCTTGTGAAAATTGCGAGGTTCTTCATGAAAATTTTCAGTGTCAACCGATGAACCAAAATTTCAATTATTCTAATTCATTTGGTTTTGACCAAATTCAACCCCTGCAGCAGTTCGACAATCATCAGCCTCAAGATATTCTAGAAGTCATTTCTTTCTTTGATAGTGAAACAAAGAACGAGCTTTATAAAATGATGGAAGATTTTAGGAAAGAATGGATCAAGAGCTACATAAGCAGGAGGTTTTACTTGCAGCTCAAAGAGAGAAATAATTACTTGCCCAAAAGAAAGCAGCTCAGGAAAAGCATGTTCCTTCACCAAATTCCGTCTTTCGTCAACTAATTAAAGAAACGTGTGGTATGAACGTTTGTGAAGAGGAAAAGCAAAATATGGAAGATACGGTGCTAGAATTGCTTAAAGATTGTCATAAAAAAGAGCTTTATTGTATTCATAATAATGTTGATGATCTATTTGAAAGTGCTCTTAATTCTAAACTTCTCTCTATTAATTCTCAACATCTCGATAAGGAAAAGCAGGAAGTAAAGAATATTGCAGAACCGACAGCTAAACATCAAACTCGAATTTCACCGTGTTTAAAGAATTTTAAAGTTATTCACAAGGAGAACATTATTCCTTTGAATAAAACGCCTCAAATTTCTCCGTCTGTTGCTCTCGCACCCGTATCTTCTATTATGGAGCCCGAGGACTCTCTCATAATGGGGAATGAGGAACTTAACAGTATTCCTGAAAAGGAATCGGACGAATTCATAAAGTCTAGTGTTAAGGACCTTGTTACAATCCCAAGAGAGTCCGAGGATACATCCGGTAGTGATAGTAAGAACGTTTTACCTTCGAGTAATGATTTCTCTCCCATTTTGAGGAAAAATCAGTGACTTTCTCTAACCCTCTTTTCGATTCATATAATGATTTTACCTCTAGTGATGACGAGTCACTATCCGATGAGGATGTTCCGAAAGATGTTAAAATTTACTCGAATCCTCTTTTCGAATTTGACGACGAATATATCTCTAGTGACGTAAATCCTCTTTTTGATGAGGTGTTAGAGGACATCGAGTGCAGGGATTCTTATGATTCCAACCTTGATGAGTCGACTTTCCTAGTCACACCTCTTTCCGATTCTAATGAGGATGAGTGTCTCACCCCTAGAGACGACATTAAGCTTTTACTTCACCATGATCCGTCTATAAGCGTTGTTTCCATTCTCGAGGGGTTCATCGATGAACCGCCTCTCGAAGAGAATGGTGATTTATTTTATTTGGAATCAAAAGAAAATGACTGGAAGAAGATTTTGTATGATGCTCCAATTGATGATTTGATTACCGAAGACAAAGTTTTTGACCCCGGGATTCATGAGAAAAGTTTTTCTCTGACATTTGAAGTTAACCTTTGAGGATCGCCATTATCTTCCTATCATATTTGTTATCCAAATATTTCTTCCTTATCTCACTTATTCGGTGAATTCTCCTTTTCTTCTCTCCTCCGGGAGTGAGGATACTATTTTTTACCCCGACATCTCAGCTTTTCATTTTTCTTCTCTTAAGCCGGTGGCATATGAAAATACAATGGTGATTTTTCCATTCTTCTGTTTCTGCCCCAAGGAAAAAGGAATTCGGGGAGAGTCAAGCTAGAGACTCGCACAAAAAGAAGCGCCTCTCGGGAGGCAACCCGTATCTTATCTTCTTTCTATTTTCTTGATTAATAAGTGAGTGTGATATTTTATAGCCTAAGTGTGGGGGCGTGCTTCTTTCTATGGTATGTGGTTTCGTTTTTGCAGGATTCCTTAAGATCATGAAGACCCGTGCTTGTTTTCAATCCTCCAATCATTCGGTCTTCGATTTTCTGCTTATTTTGGAATCCTCAATCCTGATCTTATATATTTTTGCTTCCCCTTTCACACTTGGAATTTTTTGCATTTACCTTTTTCATTCCTAAGTGTGGGGGTAAAACCCGACATTTTTGAACATTGAGGCCAATGTTCCATTCTAAGTGTGGGGGGATTTCTATCGAAATGTGATCATACCTGTGCCTTGCTGTGTCCCTCGCAACCCCGTTTTGACCAAAATTTAAAAATTTTGTCGAAAAAAAAATTATATATATATAGGAAATGATGAAAAATAAAATTAGTTGATAAAAATAATAAGTGTTTTGACACGAATGTAGGCTTTCCGTTGGTGAGAACGAAAAGTAAATTTTGACCCGACCGGTTTTATATCTTAGCTTTCTCCATAACTTTAAATAGATTGAATTTTGCTAATCTTTTATACAAGGAGCTATAAAACGCAAGTCTAGCTTAAAAAAGTCAAGACTTTGCAAGTTCCCATAATTGATTTTAAATATGCGAAGATCGATTTATTAGAATTAAGATTGTTGCCAGTCTATGTGACTTGTTAAAGTGCCGATTTTAATTCACTAGGCTAAGTATTCACGAGTTTCTTTATTAGAAATTTTAAATTGTGAAGAACAAGAGATGATAGAGTAGAGTATAAGTTTTGATGCTAAACATAGAATAGTTGGATTTCTTTAAGCTCTAAGTAGTTAATTGTGCTTTTTCTCCATTAGCTTGTTTTTCCTTTATTTAATTGTTTTTAAATAGATAGTGTGGTTTTAGGTTAATCAATTGTTAATAGATAGTTTTCTTTAGTTCCTTTGTGACTTAAGATAAGTATACATCAAGAATACTTAATTTGGCATACTATATGTATCACATTAATAAATATTTTGCTTATCCCTTTAAGAGCCTTAGGGTATATGGGGTAAGTAAAATTAATAAGTGAAATTATTTGTCTTATTCATTCCTTTAAAGAGCGACTCTAGGGTATATGATATAGGTATCGTTGCTTAATTTTTGTCTTGTTTTGTAACCTTTAAAGAGCCTTAGGGTATTATGTGCAAATATGTTGGTCTATTTTGTCTTTAAAGAGCCTTTCGGGTAATATGGACACGAATGGTACCTTGCTTAAGTAACCTAATAAAACTAAATTTGGTCGCCGCGATGGTGACTTTAAATCTTAATAATGACATTTGATCTTTTAAAAAGGTCTAGGAGCTAATTATTGCGTTTTTAACCATTACGCTTTATTTTTGGAATTAATAAGTATCGAAATAAAGTCTTAAAGAGCCTTCGGGTATATGACTTAAATAAAATCTTGAGATACAAAATTAGGAATAAGGGAGGAAAAGTAAGTACACAATTAGCTTTTATAAGTAATGTTAGCATCATAACTTGTAATTTACAATGATCTTGTTTTTAAGCTTGGCTTGGAGAAGTGAAAGTCGGGGACAATAAATTTATCCATTTGTACACTTTTTGTGCTTTTTGTTCCGTGATCCTAAAAGTTATCAATTAATAATGAAAGCAATACATTATGTCACGCATGAATAAGTTGTAAGTTGGAACTTATGAAAATCATAAAAATGAAAAAAAAATTAAAAAATTAAAATAAATAGGTAAAACGGGGGTGCTTGCAAATCAAATGATTTTAGAACCTTTTAATGGACCTTTTATGTTCTTGTTTGATTGTGAGGGGATCATAAGTTAAAAGGTGATAAAATTATTTATTTTCAGGTATTGTTTTATTTACATTGCATGTGGGACCAGTAATGGATTAGTGTGGGGGAATTTGATGAGTGCTAAAATACACATCTTTTGTAACCCGTAATATACTATTAATCAGACTAAAAATGCTAAAATATGGATAATTATCTTGCAAATATGTTTGTTTGGTATTTTTATGTCTTGCATGTAAAAATAATTGAAAACGGAGCAAAAACAGGAATTATGGGGCTCAATTTGGTCAAGTTTAATTTTACTCAAAGCTAAGACAAAGTCGTGAAAAGTTCCTGAGTATACCATTTGAAAGAGCACGGAAAAACGAGTCCAACGGTGCTCTCGGATTTTATTGGGCCAGTCCGTAACTCATTTTATTGGGTCGGGCCAGCCCAAACTATCTTAGCCCAATATATAAATGTTAAAGCCCAACATGTAAATCCCAAAGTCTCATTTAAATTTCAAAACTGAGATATAAAATTGGTGACGTGTGCTTGTGTCATCATCACATGCTCAAAATTATATCCTAAGTCATCACGTGATGGAGCACTAACTAAATGGATGGGCCAGTAACAAGACTACACGTGGAGGGGCCAATTTATGCATCACAATTCAAATTCATATTACAAATGATCTAAGGGCGTAAATTTGAGCGTAGCAATTAAGCAAATGACAAAGTCCACATGTCACTCAATGAACGGGTGGATCAAGTTCTGCAGACCTCACGATCTGAGGAAACACACACAAAGGTCAATGATTGGTGAATTTAATACCTAATGATTGGATACAATTTACAAGATCACCCCTTCTTCCCCTATATAAGGCAACCCGCTCCCTTCTATTTTACATTATTAGGATTTTAGATTTTATAACTTTCTCTAGTTTTGTTTTAGCTTATTAGTATGTAGTTCAGCTTATTTCGAATTCTGGCTTATTGTAAACGCTTATTTAGTGATCTTATTAAGATATTGTTCAATCTTATTGTTTGTTGATTATTGTAGAAGAAATTTGATGTTGAAAGTGCTTATTTCTCTTTTCTTTTCCTTAAAGCTTTTTCGAAATAAGCTTTATCTTATCTAGCTTATGTTCTAGCTTATTTCTCACAGCCTATTCAGTTCTTCTATGCTACTCGAATAAGATATCTTATAACTTATTTGATTAGATCTAGAGTTCTTTAATAAGCTACGTCAAATAAGCTCATCAATAAGCTATTGAGTTTTAGCTTATTTTCTTAAAAGCTGATTTAGATTATTATCTTCCTAGCTTACTTTCATAACTCGACTAAGCTATGATTAGCTTATTCGAATTGATTTAAGCTCATAGTTGCCAAATAAGCTACGGCTTATTACATGTTTCTTTTCTAGTTTTCTTATTTGCTTAAATTACTCATTCCTAGCTTAAATCGAACATAAAAAGGAACCATGAGTGCTTATCCTCAGCTTATTCATTAAGTTTTGTGTATCTTTGAAGTTTCGAGAGCTAATTTGAGTTTTTTGTTGTTTTGAGAGCTTATTTCATTAATGTTTGGCTTATTAGTATTTCGTTTGATTTTAAGTGTTAAATTGTCTTAGTATAACTTTTTCTAGTTTAGCTTAATAATACCGTAGTGTTTGTCTAGTTGATCTCCGAGTTTCATGTGCTTATCTCGTAGCTTATTATTTCGACTTTAGCTTATTTCTCATATTTGAAAAAAGGTACTTAGGCTAGTAGGCTTCATGTGGTTTGTAGAATTCTCTTATTGGGACTGCATTTGGAATAGCTTAGGCCTTTCGTTAATAAAACTGATCTTGGGCCACAATTTGACTACATGGGCCACGTTTTGGTAATTTTATAAAATTCATTTGGGCTTTGTTTCGTTAGAGTAGAACATAAATAATTTGTGCTACATGAAATTTGTTATAAATTGTTTTGATATAACAGTTTGTTGTTTAATGTTTGCTCTTGGTACCGGTTAACTCACGAGGCGTGGAGCTTAAGGGTTTATTTAGCTAGATAGAATTTAATTATTTTCTTTAGCTAAATAAATCGGGTGGTATTAGTTTAATTGCGGGTCTCCAATTCGGTTCCATTTTCTATCCTTTTTCAATTAATTAGTGTAGATTTATTTTGTCATTTTATAAAATGTTTGCTTATTTGATATTTGCCATGCGTAGTGAGTAGTTTATTAGTGCTTGATAAGTGAAATTTGTGAATTGGAATTTAAATGTGGATTTGAAAAAGGGTTTAATTAATAAATAATCTTCGATTATTCAGATTTATAGTTTGAATGTTTCAAATGGCAAAAGCTAGAGAAATAGTCAAACTAGATATCTAGTAATTAATATCTTTTTAAGAGATTTTTGTCAAAATAAACTAACGTTGTGAGATAATTATCTTTTCAAAGGAAATTAACTTTTTAATAAACCTTAATTCACACTTGATGAACTTTTCACGTCACTTAGCAAGCATATTAGTCATTTATATCTTTTTAAGCATATTTATCATTTATATCTTTTAGATAAATTTTAGTTTAATCTTGTAGTTTTAAATCTTAGAATTAATATTAGTTTAATTTTTAGCATAAAAATAGTTTAAAACCAAAACCAAAAACTTTTATGACAATCAAGCTCGATTAACAACTTGAACGTAGATTTTCATTCACCTCTCACCGAGGAAAACGATACCCGTGTTGATTACTTATTATTCTTT
Source organism: Tanacetum coccineum (assembly GCA_026074375.1). Lineage (NCBI taxonomy): Eukaryota > Viridiplantae > Streptophyta > Magnoliopsida > Asterales > Asteraceae > Tanacetum > Tanacetum coccineum. The sequence goes on from BQNB010000962.1 coordinate 20,135, forward strand.
CCTAAGAATAATTTGTATGATACTTTGCTTGCGTATATGTATATGTATTCTATAAATATATATATTATACATTTGAGAGTTTATTTGATGCGTGTAAAAACGATAACATCACAATGCGTGCCTCCATGGATGCTGACATGGGTGGCTCAAGTCTGACAGTCTTCCGTGCCCTACGGAGTCGTGTCTGAGAAAAAGGGACCCTAGTCTGAGGTGATCTAGGTGTAGGTGCAGACTCATCAGTCTCAAATGCCTCTGTATCCCCAGCTGAGGGAACAAGGTCAACAACAGGTAGCACAGAAGAATCAGTCGGAGCTGGGTGCTCCTCCTCCTCGTCCTCAGTGGGATCCTCATCCTCATCATCTGTATCATCATCATCGTCGTCATCCTCGGGCTCATGCTCCTTACTAGGATCCTCCTCGGGATCTTCATTGTCATCCTCCTCGCCATCCTCGGGCTCATCTGAATAATTAATAGAATCCTCATCAATATCCTCCTCCATCGAATTCGAGTCAGCAATGTATCCAGGTGACTAAGAGTCAGGATTAAAGCATCATTAGCATTAGGTGATCCTCCGTCTGAATGTCATCATCTGATGCGGCATGCTACTCAGGGTGCTCTGGCTCCAGAAAACATATTACTGGTTAACATGATCATAAACTCCATAAGGTTAGGTTCATAGGCAGGTGAAGTGGGTGTGCCTTACCCCTGATGGGAACCTTACTGTTCGGGTCCATCTCTGAAAGCTCGCTGGTATTCACGAGTGGAATACCCCATGATGATGGTCCATTTGAATCAGAAGATACGGATGTATAGGTAACAACAGACGATGCGTTGTCTGATGACATGGCTAATCTATAACCATAATATGAACTCGTATAAGTATATTATATAAGACCATCATTAATATACGTAATGAAATATTAACACGTATATAACCTATGTAAGCACTTAGTATAATCAACTAATGCTAAAATGGTTCATGACATGTTAGCGTGTATACTAGATGCAATTAAGTAATGTATGTATGTCCCTTAAAAACTTTTGAAAGACGGCAATGTTGAAACCAGTTAATAGACCAAGTAAATACTTTTGACCTGGTTCTCTATAACCTTGGTTCTAATACCAATTGTAACAACCCCAAAATGGGCCATAGGGGAATATGATGTTCGGGGGTATAACTTCATAGTCAATAGCACAAGAAATGGAATGACCTTTATATTAGTCGTTTTAAAATCTGATACATTGGATTTCATAAATGGTTCATTACAAAAGCTCATAGGCTTAACTTGTTTAACTTGGAAAAGTAAAGATTTCACAACATAACAATATCCCAAAATGTAATGCATGTAAATCTTTATGATAATATGACTTCAAAAGACGACCATCCAATGTATCCATGACTTGCACCTTATTGACCTGAGAAAACATGTTTAAACTGTCAACAATAATGTTGGTGAATTTATAGGTTTATAAATTGAATGAAGCGGATAGCAAGATTTCCCTGTAATAAAGTAACGAATACAATATCACAAAAATGTATTACGAAAAGCACTAAGCTCATGACACTGAAGCTAAACAATGTATGTATATCAAATACATATGAATGATGGTGCCCAATGTAGATGTTCAACCCGTAACATCTATGATTCCAAATGGTATACATTCGTTGTTTTCGGCCAACCGGTAAACTAGCAAGTGCTACTTGCCCGAACGGGGATGTTAATCCCAAATAGATCTATTCATAACATTCACGCTCACATAATGCAATTAACAATTACATCTATGCAATTGACAGTTCATGATGAAGGGCATAGTGGGTTATAGCTACTTAGGCAAACTCGTAATATTTGAATTTAAAATGTACTTGCATCCAGTTTGTAAAACAAACATGATCTCATCCCCGAGATTTGATAAATGATTGAAAAAGTATAAAAGTGGGGACTATAAACTCACTTCAAGTAATGATAACGGAATAGCAAGGTAGTGGCACGAAAAACGATGCAAAAGACTTTATCCGCAACCTATGTAAAAATAATACATATTTACTAAACGGAAAATAATAAACTAAATACTTGCAATCTCGTCCCTAGTGTGTGCTTGAACTCTATTTAAAATGATGATGTTTGAAAATAATTTCTCGTGTTAAAATGGTCAACTTTATTTGGTCAACGTGGTCAAAATCTAAGTACGCAATTTACGACTTCGGACTTTTAGGAAACTAGATTATCTAAACTCTAAAACATTAGTTTAGATCAGCCCTTGGTTTAGTCTCTAAGTGTGTCAAATAATTAGACGAAACGTTGACGTTTAACTAATTGAGTTAAGTGTAAGTGAAATTTAGTTTTAATATTAGACGACTCGGAGTTTTACAATTTAATTACAAATTCGTTAGTTAACGATAATGAAAAATAAAAATACATTTGACATCTCGGATAGGCCGTCTATAACTTTCATCTTTTAAGTTTTGTCCAACGAAGTCGTTTAACGGGTTAAAAACGGGGCTAAAGTATGCGTCTCGCTAAGACAGTTTTCACATTTAAAAAATAAAGGTTTGTTTCAGCATATGACGTTTGCGTGGTCAGAGTTTTGGGCTCAGATTGTGACCTCGATACTCAACCTTAGGACGAAACAAAAACATTTTAATAAACTAGAACATACTGGCTTTAATTTACCTTTTATAAATTTTGCGTGTCGGGGTCATTAATAGGGTCAAAATGAGGCTAAATGTTGGCTTGCACGCACCCATGCCATGGCTACACGCACACCAGGTGTTCGACCAATTGTTGACACCTATGATAGAGTAGTCAGTTTCATTGGCAAATTGCGGGCTCGTTTCTAAACGAAAGTGGTTGGTTTTTTTTCCTAATCAAGGAGGACACTGTAGGCTTTAAATAATAATAATTGGTTCGATTAAACAGTACCTAAGTAAGTCACAATAATTCGAGCGAAATGCTTTGCTGGCTACGTTTAAAACAGTGGGAAAAGTGATGGTTTTTACACCCTACTTTGAGACCTTCTAACTTCTTATTTAAATCAGTGATTCCAGGGGCAAAATAACTATTATATGTCCTATTTATGAAAATAATTATGGTTCATTTTTATGCTCCACGCCTAAAGGTTGAATAATCTACATAAAATTATAGGTTTGGGCTGCATTTTATTCCAACAATACATATGCGTTTTTCTTTTTATCTAACCTACGCGTCTAAGCTTCTAATGGACTGAGTTCTACACTTAATACCTTAGCATAAACATGGCTCATGTTTTATTAGTCACTTTACAAATTTTATAAATGTTATAGTGTTATTCGGTACATATATCAGAAAGTAATCACAAGAAAAGAAATGTGTTTTGTTTTTACAGGCTTCAAGCACACACTAATGACATATATATTGCATACATAAAATAAAGTAGTAAGCACGTGGGACTCACAAGAGTTTAGGAGAATTTGGTTATTGCCTTGAACCCAAACGAAAACCCTAATGGCTAAAATCTTCTTGATCGAAAACCCTAATTCTAAACCAAGTGTTTCCCATAATATTCACCCCTCCAGCTCTTGTAACTCCACGTATAACACCTTGCTTGTCTGATTGTCGACTAGAAACGAAAACTAAAAGGGACAAAAGTAGGGTTGGGGTTTTGTGTATGATTAAGGTACAAAGGGCGTAGGTTTGCTTGTGTGTTGTGTATGAGTCGAAACCAGGTGAACAAGGAAACCAAAGATAATGACAGGGTATGATGAATATTGAAGTTGTGTTGTGTTCTTTGTGTTTGCAAAAGAATGCAGGTCTTCTTATACTCACAAAGGATGCAGGCATAGTGTTTCCAATAGAAGTCACATTCTAATGTAAATCTAAAATGGGGTAAGGGATTTTTGGGGCTTCACACGGTCAATGTATAGTGAATTAAAGTGGTATATTGTTTGGAAACGTGGGAGCAAAACCAAGAGGGAGGCAACCAAATATATCACGAGTATGTTTAGGTTTTGTAAAAAGGGGATTATGGGCTTTGTACCTTGGGTAATAGGGTTATTTTTGGATGAGATATTTGTTAAAATCTTATCTTGTCGAATGATACTGGTTTTTAGAATTTGGAAATAAAAGTGTACGTGACTTATGGCTATATTGTAGGGAAGATCGTTTGTGTCTTGTATGATATTTATTGCTTGAGAGTTTTGTTGCTTGCCTTATTTGAAAACAAAGAAGAAACAAGTCTTGTCCTAATTTTTACTTATAGATTATACACTAAGTGATGGAAAGAAAAGAATGGAACATATTCATTTTTGGTTAACTACGTTGTAGAGGATATTTTAGTAAAACATAGTACTAATTCAGTTATTAACGTTCTTGGTTAAATTTATTAAATTTAACCAGTGCGATTTAAATGGAAGTAAACACGCAAAACCTAATAAATAAAGGGAAAATGAAATAATTGGGATCGTAATATGACTTGAAAACACGGGGTGTTATAATCTTCCCCTGTTGAATGAGCCTTGTCCTCAAGCCAAAAGTTGTGCCAATATTTCAACAGTGGACAATAGTGCTATATGACAGTGAATATATGCAAACAATCCAAGACATAGCATCCCCGCTAGTCAATCACCATATGTCACTTACGCACCTAAAGGGCCTACCAGCTGGAGCACTAATATTAGGGCAGGACCTCACACAAACTTGGGTAGGCGTACCCATCCGCTCCAATAATCACACAAATACTGGGTAGGCGTACCCATCCGATCCAATAATCATGCATAATATTCACATAACAGTCATAAGCACATATCTTGTCCCAAAAACAAAACCACATTTCGCACAGATCAATTCAAAACATTTCAAAACACATTTGAGTATCATTTTCCCCCAACGGAAAAACAGTAAAAAGTGGGGCTACGAGAACTCACCTTAAGCAAGTCTTTAGCAACCAAATCTCAATCACACAAGCAAATGCAACGACGCCCGCACACGACCTAGTCCAATTAATGTCCCAATTTAATCATCCAATTCCAAAACAATCTTCACGTTTGATGCATAGAGTTTAGACGCGTTGTACAATTACCCAAAACAATTTTTAGTGGTGTGATGGTTGACGACATATCTCCAAAATCATATCAATCTCATTACTCGGTAATACATACTTATACTATTTAAGATAAATAGATAAGTAATATAAATATTTATAATTAATAATTATAAATATATCTCGACAAGTCCATTCGGTAACCTTAGTCACTCCAAAATAATCATAACACGGTTGAAAATGAAACGTTTACTCATAATAAACACATTAGAGAAGTTTCGAGAAAAAATATATTTTTCGTCTTTTAGTGAATTTATTAAATAAATAAAATAATTAAATAATATTTTATTATTTAAAAATCAAAAATCATGTTTTTAGGAAAATTTCTAAGTATAAACCTTTTACGAAATTTCGACATGACCCGTGCGCTCAAACAATGTTTTCCAAGGTTTCAAACCTTATTTTCAACACTTTTCATAAATTCGACACTTTTCGACAAAATTCTAATTTCTCAATCTTTAACGTTTACTAAAACGTTTTTTTTCCAAAATACCGTTCAATATCACGTCGTAAATACATTTCCACTTTTAAAAATCCGACAAAACTCTCATAACGACTAAATATCGCTTATTGGGCTTTAAGGCCCAACAAGGGTCCATTAAAACATTTATAAGTCTAAAATACGATCCAAGTCTAAAACCAAGGTCCATTTACATATATAAGTATATACTTATAAGTAAAAATAATCCGGACCACAATAAGCCCTCCCATTAAGCCGCGGCTTAAATAGACTTATTGGGCCGTGAGTCCAATAGCTCAAAAATACGTATATTAAGCTTGAAAATAAGCTAATAAGCTACGTATCGCATTTGGTTACTACCATAAGCCTCAAAAATAGTTCACAACACAAAAATGATCAAAATCACTTTCCTAGTGATTTTAGGAATGGTTCATGGCATATAAGCCCAAAATAGCCAAGAAATAGCTTAAAAATAAGTCCAAATAAACTATACAAGCTACTATCAAAAATAAGCATTTTAGCATCATATATTATTCAACCATCATGACCACAATATTAAAACTACAAAAACCCTCTTTGTCCTTTTTACCATACACGAACCAAACACACCCTTTTTTATTAATTTCGCTTCCAAAAAATAATTTTTACAACGATCAACTTGTACAACTAACATCTATGCATCAAAATAAACCCAAAAGGACAAACGAAATTTAAATTTGAAAACTTACAAGAAAATCTTTAAAAATTTATATTTCGACACGAACCGGACAACCTAAACGTTGTTTAAATGAATACCCAAGCATTAAAATTAACCCAATATATCACCAATCTTCATGCTTTTTATCAAAATTTCAAAAATTATAAGAGTGTGTGTGTTGCCTAGCTCGGATAGAAAGAGGGAGAGAAAGAGAGATGATTTTTTTTTATATGAAAATGAAAATGAAGGAAATGGTCTAGTGATAAGCATTATAGATGTACAATCTTGAGACACATTAGCTAAAGTGATGTATGGAGAATTTTACAAGGATACAGGGTGACCATTTGGAAGTTGATTGATTCATCTGGAGTTCACTTTGTAAGGTTTGATAATCTCTACATTTTTATGTTGGTTGAAAAGAGATATCCCCTCACACCAATAACCATCACCAATATGCTAAACAAGAAACTTCAAACTGATCATCAAAATGAGATGTGCTATCAGCTGCTAAAGCTTATGGTAAAGCAGCAAAAAGGTCAATGAAAGGTTTGAATGCATCTTCCTGAGTATGATGAAGACTTTTAAAGAAGAAACTTGAAGATTCAGAAGATGAACATCAAGTTTAGGGGAGGATTGTTGGGACTTAAAAGACTTCATGGATTCTTAGAAGTTACTACTGCTCAGGTACATAATGGAAATTATGCTAAGTGGTTAGTACTGGTAGTATAATGTTACCACTGCTAGTTACTACTGTTAGTATAATTTAGTACTGATAGCATAAAGTTACTGCTGTTAGTTGAAGTTAAGACTGCTCAGTGTTGAAGACTAAAATATAAGCTAAGTAGTTAGTGCTGCTAGTAGTAAATGTTAAGACTGCTAGTACAAGTTACTACTGTGAGTATATATTAGTACTGCTAGTACTAATATTACTACTGCTTATGTTTATTAGTGCTGCTGGTGAAAAGATTACAACTGCTTGAAGACTTTCTACTGTCAAGAGGATAAAGACGGATTAAAGAGATAAAGATTGTTTGGAGAACAAGAATACTTGTGAAGATAAGTATTGAGATATTTATGTACAAGATATACATAATGTATTTATTTAAAAGATTACGTTTATGTTTAGAAAAGATTAAGATATCTTAGGAATGTATTGTAAGCCGACTAGGACTCCTTAGTCTATAAAAGGGGGCTCTAGGGCATTAGTTGGGATATCAGTTTTGCATATAAGTCTTCATAGTTGTCAAAGTCGATTAAGAAAAGCTTCAAAATTGTAAACCCTAGTACTAAGTGAAGAGTACTCGTATTATTGATCTAATAATATTGGAGTGTTTGGTTTTATCTTTGTTTGTTCAAGATTATTGTTTTATTCATAATTCTTCTAGGTATTGAGGTGTAGATTCCGCATACACTTTAATATACATACAAAGTTTCTACAACAAGTTATTTTGGATTTATCCAAGGTAATTTAACCTTAGACAACCTAAGGAATCGATCTAGGTTTGGGATCAACAAGTGGTATCAGAGCTTTGCTTTGAGAAACTTTGATCTAGAAGACATGGAGCTTGAATCTACAAATAATGGTCCTACTGCAAAGCTTCCCATACTCAAACTGGGTGAGTATGAGATGTGGGTTATAAGGATTAAGCAGTACTTCCAAATCCAAGACTATACACTCTGGGAGGTCATAGAAAATGGTGATTCATGGGTCTCAGTACCACAAACAGTTCAGGAGAATGGTACTTCAGTGACAAAGATGTCTATACCAGCAACGGCTGAAGAAAAGACAAATAAGAAGAATGATGTCAAGGCAAGGAGCTTGCTACTAATGGCTATTCCCAATGAACATCAACTCACATTCAGCCAGTACCCTGATGCAAAATCAATGTTTGCTGCCATTGAAACAAGATTTGGAGGTAATGCAGCTACCAAGAAAACTCAAAAGACACTTTTGAAGCAGCAGTATGAGAATTTCAGTGCAACAAGTGCAGAGTCTCTTGACTCTATCTTCAATAGGCTTCAGAAGATAGTCAGTAGGCTTGCTATATTGGGTGTGGTTATTGCCCAAGAAGATTTAAACTCAAAATTTTTGAGTAGCTTACCCCCTGAGTGGAACACTCATGTAGTTGTGTGGATGAATAAGCCTGAGGTTGAAACTATGAGTATAGATGATTTGTACAACAACTTCAAAATTGTTGAACAAAAGGTAAAGAAATCTGTTGGAGGAAGTAGTGGTGCTCAGAACATGGCCTTCATGACTGCTCCAAGCACTAACAGTACTAATGATGTTAACACTGCTTGTCCACATGTTAGTACTGCTAGCACTAATGTTAATGCTGCTAGCCCACAAGTTAGTACTGCTAGCGTCAGTGATAATACTGTGTATGCTTTCATGATTGAAAATCCTAATGGTTCTAATGTCTTACACCAGGACATAGATCAAATTCATAAATATGATTTGGAAGCAATGAATTTGAAGTGGCAGCTCTCTTTGCTAAGTATGTGGGCAAAGAAGTATTATCAGAGGACAGGCAAGAAGATTCTCATTAATGCTAATGATATTGATGGGTATGATAAATCAAAGGTTGAGTGTTACAACTGTCATAAGTTGGAGAATCAAGACAACACCAGGAAGCAAGGAAACAATAAAGACAAAACTTCAAAGGCAACGTTGGCTATAGATGGTGTAGGTTTTGATTGGAGTGACATGGCAGAAGAACAAGTTTAGACTAACATGGCTTTAATGGCATTCTCAGACTCTGAGGTATACACTGATAAAACTTGTTCTAAAACTTGCTTAAAAAACTATGAACAATCCATTTATCTTGTGTACGCCAAAAATCTCCACGTCATCCGAATGAAGTGAACTGTGACACCACATATTCACATCCCTCCCAGAGGTCTAAACCAATGTTTACAATCTGGATTTAACCCGAAAGTACCTATTCATATCGTCGTACGTAAAAGAAGAAATAAACCTCACGATAAACATGAGGTAGCAACTGTTTCAAGTAGGTAAAGTACTTTTTCCGCCTGTTCTGCTGATAATAAACATGAATATAACTGTTACCAGGCGGGCAACTCACCATCTCCCAATATTTAAATTCACCATATGGAAGAGGAGGAATATAAGTCTCCATGTCATCATCACTCTCACTCTCAGAACTAAAAAAATCCTCAATAGGTTTATCCCATAAGAATTCATCACTTCTCACCGCAAGATGTTTACGACGACCCGAGGAGAGATAAAAGGGGGGTGTTAAGGGGGTGGCCGGCAGAATTCAGTAACGGATTCAAACCATAACCCGTAGATCAACATCTCTTCATCCAGATACGCTTGTCCACAAGCACAACACCATCACCAGAAATAGACTTACCCCTAAAGAGAATCTCAGCAAGTACTTCGTCATCCGAGTCAGGGGTAGCAGCAACTCGTGACATACCAATCTGCTCTTCCTCATCACTTTCAAGGAAAAAGTCATTAATACCTCCTGATGTGGATTCAAACAAAACATCAATTGGTATGTGATCAGTAGAGACATTTGACGGGGAAGAACTAGCAGCAGAATCTGCAAACGGTGAAACTCCAATCTCACGGTGTGAACCAGCAGAATCCATGGCTGCTGGAGTGGTGACAGTAGAGTCAGTAACTGGAGCACCAAGGCAACTACCCAAAATAGAACTACCACCCACCAGCAGAATCAAGGTCATCAGCCAGTATGAGGTTGTAGCAGCAGAGAACACTAGCCTGGCTGAGAAGAAGCATGTTCAAACCCCTTGTCTCTTAAAGGAGGCCTCATAATGGCAGGCTGGGTCAAAAACAGGTTGTACATGAGCACATCAGACCAAGCGCTCCTTTTCAATGCGTCTACAAATATACTCGTACTCTTCAACCAACTTTTTGAGATCATTGGCCTTGACGACTTCATTGTGATGTACCATTATGGGAGCTGCACACCATTGATTTTTAACCAAGTGCGCATCAGCTGTGTGACCTCAATTTCTTTCTTCATGGCCTTCCTTGAGAGCTCGCAACCGTAAATCTGCCAAGGCTCGCTTCTTCCGTTCCCTTAACAGCAGTCAATCTTCAATAAAGTTCTCCCTACGTTTACATACAGCGCCCAACAATTCTTTTAGCCAATGCAGGATCCCGAGCCAACTTGCATCATCAAGTTCAAACCAAGTCGGTTTCTTGTGCATACCATCATAGATTGTCTAATTTTCCTTTGCGCGCTCTTCAGAAACATTAGGCAGTATTCCTGAGCCAAATCCTCACCCGTAACTGTTGAACCTAAACGCTCACTAGCCTGTACTCTTCGAAGCGTTTTTCCTGGCTTGTGCATCCTCGCAAGAAAACTCAGCAGAATACCAACTAAGACAGAGGAACCTTTCCATTATTCACAGCAACAAAAGACCGGCAGGTTCAGGGACTCCTGTGTGAGGGAAGGGACACCTAGCAGAAAATAATAGCTCAAACTGCCTCAAAAAGGGCTGGGAGCAGTAAACTCTGTCCTGGCACGACGATAAGCAGACCTCTTACGCCTTAGAGGAACCTCCTCTTCTTCTCGTTCCTCCACATCATCAGAAGGAACAGCAGGTTGACCTAGAGCTGCAGAGGCCATACGTGATAATCCATCAAGGTCAATATCATCCTGAATGTCCACACCCCCTTCCTCTGTTGAGAGCATCAACCCCAACCGTGTGGTCCCCTCCCTCAACTGTTTAACCGTTTTCTCCAACTTCTTGACTCTGGAAACAAGAGTCAAAATAGCACCCCCCATTATCTTCTTCGACTTTCCCAGCTCATTTTCCAAGGAGTCAATATGTCCCATACACCTGTCAAGCTTTGCAGATAAACTAGTTAGAAGAGCAGGGTCCTCTGCCCTACCAGCAGCATCGGCTGTTGGTGTAGGCGCATCATCAGGCCGAACAGGTGACTCCTCATGGAATCCACCATGAGTGGTGTCATCATCCATGGAAATGACATTATCAAGGTCCTCAAGCTCAAGATAGTTGTCCGGCCTAGGTTGGGGACCAAAGATAATGGGTTCCACAAAGTCAGGGTCAACATAAACATGGGGTCTGGGCCGTGGGCCAAAAATAATTGGTTCAATAACATCAGGGTCCACATACCCAGCTGGTCTAGGTTCAGGGCCAAACACTAATGGCACCTCAAAGAGGAAGGTCTGAGCGGGCGGGGTAGGTGGAGACGCAGGCTCAGGAGTAGGATCCCTAATGAGAGAATGTTCAGGAACATAAGGCCATGGTCTCCAGTCATAAATAGGTGAGACAGGGTTAGGGACAACCCATTCTGTCTCAGGAATGGTAGGTGAAGGAGAGGGTGGTCTCTCAGAGACAGGCTACTGCTCTGGTGTGGGTTCCTGGACAAGGGAAACCGGAGTAGAGTAAGGTACAAGGGGTGCCTCAGCTGCACTACCAGCAGCTTCATTGACAGCAGCATTGTCCTCATTAGCAGCATCATCACTACCAGCAGCATCATCGCCAGCAGCAGCAATGGCAAGCATGGGGGTGTCAAAGGTATTGGCTGACCCTCCCATTTGAATTTCATATTCGCAAACATTTTCCTAGTAAAGGCAAATGTTGGTCTAGGGGTGCGGTCAGCTGTCTCTAATGCCACAATCATTTGTAAAAACCTTGGGTACATTAAATTTTTTTGCTTTTTAGCCTTAAGATTCCCAATCATCCCCTCTAAAATAAATCGAGCGAAATTATATACCCTACCAGTCGACAAACAAATAAGGGCTGTGGCAATGGAACTCGGAAACTGATTCCAACCTCCAGACTTCGGACTCAGACAGTGCATAATAGTGTGCACCAAAAATCTCCATTGAGGAGATAAATGGATCTTAAGAAAAGTGAGAGTCCGATCCGTCGGATACCCAATAACCCTCATACCCTCAAGAATATCATTAATGGGCCAGTTCAAAAATGCCATTTGCATCGTCAAATGTAACGATCCTAATGAGAGACTCAATAACACCACCTCACGTCCCCCCCGCCGTCAATAGTTGGCGACTAGGTCATGAGACCCAGCAGCATTTGTGACAACAACAGCTTTGCCCTAAATTGTATTGACCAATGAGTCCAAACACGACCGAGGGCATGCGTCAAAGCGTACGCTTAATGGAGAATGGTCCAAATACTGAGGATAATCTGTGAAGTCCCTCGCATCTCTTTCCCTTCCCAATATGCTATCTTGTTTGTGATCATCGTTGTACTTGAAGTGCCCGCCCTTTGTGGATGATTGTATAAAGGTTGAAAATACAGAGTAACAGAGGCAAATAATTTTGGTGTATGTGTGGGAAAGATGAAAAATTGATTTGCGATTAATTAGGTTAATGTGGCCCAATTTATGAAAAGAGAACCTTTTAATTTGATTGGTAAAAGTTTAACCTTGGAAGTTGAAATAATTAAGTGAAAAGCAACTTGGACGCCGCCTGTTCAGGCAAGTGGTAGCCGCCAATCACCATTTAAACTAGATTTAAAATGAAAACTATTCAACTTCTATTTTAAGACCAGTATGTATAAAGTCAAACATCAGTAACCACTCTTAAAAATCAGCAGAAACAAGTCAAGCAGCAGAATTAATATATGAGCAGCATAAACTATTCATTCAGCAGATACAATTGATAACACAGCAGGATGGAGATCTACCAGCAGAAACTGAGTGACTAGTGGCAGAGACCAACCAACCAGCAAAATCAAACTGAGCATAAAAACTAAGTTGAGACAGCATAAACAAGTGACTACCAGCAGAAATAACTCAGCCAGCAGAAACATGATACTACCAGCACAAACTAGTTCAGCAGCATAAAAGGATGTATTGACAGCATAAACAACTCCAGCAGCATGAATGTATTCAGCCAGCAGAAAGATTCAACCAACAGCAGAAACCGTGCAAACAGCAGGAATACACACCCTATCAGCAGAAATGAATCCACCAGGAGAAGTATGCCTACCAGCATGAACACGAAACCAACAGCATAATCCATAGCTACCAGCAGAAACAAAGCATCCAGCAGGAAGAATAACTCCCAGCAGAATCATAGTACTACCAGCAGAAACCAACCTGTCAGCAGAAATGATACAACAGCAGCATATTGACTACCTGCAATCACAAGAAAATAATATCCCACAAACACAATCCACCTGCAAGAAAGTTAGAATATACAATTATACAACAACAAGCCTCCCCTTAGGCTTATACCTCCCCTCAATTCACGAAAGAGGGATTCACCATTCCAATATGGACCACCAGATACTCAAATCTCGGTCCATCAAATGCCTTGGTCAGTAAATCAGCCACATTATCATCGGTGTGAATCTTCAGCACCTGTATCAAGTTTTTTTCATGCATCTCTTATAAGTGATCCTAATCTCAATATCTTTGCCCCTTTGAGAAAGACAGGGTTCTTCCACAATTGCATATGGTGGCTCTGGTTGTCTATGAAGATTATTTGGAATTCATAGAAGTTGAATCCCATAATCCAGCACTTGGTTCGAAATCCAGAGTACCTGTGCACAGCAGCTAGCAGCAGCAACATACTCGGCTTCTGTTGAAGAAGTAGCCACAATAGTCTGCTTCTTGCACTGCCATGAAATTAACCTTCTGCCCAGAAATTGACATCCACCTGTAGTGGATTTCCTATCACCATGAGAACCAGCATAATCACTATCACTGTAGGCTTCACTAGAAAAGGGAAATCATTAGGTACCACAATGCCTAATTTGGTTGCCCTTTTAGATACTTGAAAATCTTCTTGACTGCATTCAGATGAGAAGTCAGTGGAGTAACTTGATGTCTAGAATAGGCACTAACTGCAAACATTATGTCAGGTCTTGAAGCTGTGAGATACATAAGTGAACCAATCATGGATCTGTACAAATGTATTTTTTTTTTTTTTTTTTTTTTTAATTTCTCAAAATTGCGTATGAGGTCGACACGTGTCGAAAAGTAAATCGAGTGGGGGGAGACGCGATTTAAATGGGTATTTTGAATAAATGTGTTTGTCAGGGATATTTTGAGACAACACAAATTCCAACCGGGTACTGCGAAATTTTTCGCTTTTAAGTTCCAACTTATTTGTACAAAGGAGTAATTTTTCTTCATATTATTTCCCACCACTAAAACGAGAAGTCAAACTATGACGCATGAACATTGACTTGGTTTACTTGGTGATTTTAAGAAGCAATCAAATGTCATGTCATTAGCATTTCTTTACAATATATTCACGTACTATAACTTGATCAATAAGTTATAAGATTGTGAATATATAGCGCTTTAGACATGACTAGCTACAGAAAGCTAAATATCCTCGATATACATCAAGATAAGATTATTTATAAACAAGTAGATGCAAATTACAAGCACAAAAATAAGACATATGACCATCATGAATGAACTATCAAAATACAAAAAACCAGTCGCATTCTTTTGGTCCCATGGGCGATGGCTTTCAATTCATCGTAATATAACTAACCTTTGACCACAAAATAGTAACACTAACAATAAAGACCATTTAATTATTCATTAGTACTTAGTAGGTCTTGCTTACGTTTGAACAGTACGATAATTTAAGATGTGTAACTAACCACAACACAAATGATTTGAAATTTTGAACATTTGAGCACACAAAGTGTGATCGGTAAGAATACGAACGGAGAGAAAATTAATCCTTTTGTGGCAACAGAGGTTTTACATACGGTGACTCCGAGCTATTAGAAAAAGTAGTCTTTTGAGATTAGTCAGCTCGCAATGTCGAGTCGAAAACCTAAATAAATGAAAAAAGAAAACAAAAGAAATTTGGGACATTTTGCCACTCATGTTCAAACATAAATTCAATGTAGTACAGTAACTTAGAAGAAAATTTTTATATGATAATAAGATAATTTTTACATGATAAATCTATTGATGCAATATGTCAACAAATGCGGTATCTAAAATAGCTTTTTTTGCGAAGCGAAAAGTCCAAGATCAGAACCCATGGCGGTATACATCTCCTCGACTTGGAAAACTTGTTGCCCAAAGCAATAAATATTGTTCATGTCGTCTTCTAAGCTTCTTGATGAACTTCCACCTTCTTGATCTCCACATATTGAGAATGAAGTATCCATAAGTGGCTTATGGTTATTGTTATTGTTGTTGTAATACTTATGGTATCTTGCTTGTTCGGTTTTAACTTTATTAAGCTCTGCTCGAAGCTTGTCAACTTCTTTTTGAAGTTGTCTAGTTTCGAAAAGCGTGGCCTCTAACTGGAGCTGGAGCATGTTGTAGTCATGCTCTAGACTCTGGTTCTTCCAACGGGCCCGCTTGTTTTGATACCAAATGGCTATTTGTCTAGGAGGGAGACCTAGTTGGCGCGAGAGCTGATGTTTCAGCTCTGGCTCAAGTTTTTTGTTGGAGTCGAAACTCGACTCCAGCAATCTCACTTGTTCTTCGGTTAGTCTCTTGGAAGTGTGTTTACGTTGGGAGGGTTTTTGGTTATGGTAAGTTAAGTTGTTCATGATTGTTTTTGTTTAGAGATAACAAGGGGTGGTAGTGTGTGTGTTTTAGTTTATGGTGGCTATGAGTGTGAGAGAGTTGTTTCTATTTATGGAAAGCGAGTCGGGTCCTACAAGTTCAAGTCTTGGTACCCCATGGAAATTATGCCAAGTGAAAGAGAGAAAAAAAAAACAATACACAAGTTACAAGTAGGTGTTTATCAATTTGACAATTGGCGGTGCATGGCGAATTTAATTGTTGCTCCATGCATTTCAAACAAGCAAAAAAATTATAATGAAATGAAACTTGATATAGGCGTGTCAAACTTAAGTTAGTAGTATTATTTTACTGCCGTTGTAACAAAGATATTGGTTAGATGGTCTACTGTTGTGGACATGTTTTCCATATTTTCTTATTAAATAGGCTTTAGATTTTGGATAAAATAGTGAAATGCTTTTATTAAACATCAAGTTGTATACTACATCGATTTTAGTTTGCAACTTTAGGTTGTGTCTAAGTCATACGTATGCAATATATGTCAATGCCAAGTCAGATGTTCAAAATCATTTTGAGAAATGGAAATCACTTTCATTAGCGGAAAACAAAAATCACGTAAGGTGTGTTTGGCACGAAACATTTAGGAGCGTTTAGGATTGGAGTGATGAGCGGTTAGCTTTACGCGTTATAATCTTTAGTGCTGGTTTTGGCAAGTAGCAAGTAGTTTGATCTATATTTTAGGAATGTTATTTTTTTAACATTTCATGAAGTAACATTTAGGAGCGTTGAATATTTATGAGTTATTTTACACATTATGATTATACATACAAGTATGTTACCAAATGTTTTTATAGAAAAAAATATGTTGCCGCTCACAGCTCAATTCTTAGAGCATGAGCAATGCATTAAGTAATAAGTCTCACAGCAGAAATATGCTTGTAAGAAGCCTTATGTTGCTTTCCTTTGTTGCAGGCAACACAGTTGTGTTCATTGGTGAACACCTTGAGAGGTAACCCATCAACCAGACCTTCCTTAGCTAACTTGTTGATTGTTTTGAAGTTCACATGAGCCATCCTTCTGTGCCATCTGGTGGATTCATCCAAGGATGCTTTTGCTACTAAACAAGTAACATTTTGTTCTGGTTGTAGTTCTGAGATGCTGAAGGTGTAGAGATCACGTTCCATAGGAATTCTGAGTACCACCTGACTTTCATCAGGTAATTGGAATTCTTCTGTAAGCACCAAACAATCAGTGTCTGTGAAGAGAACTTTGTTCTTTTTATCACAAATTTGTGATACAGAGAACAAGTTAAAGTGCTGCAGCTCTTCAACATAGTAGACATTTTCAAAGTCAAGCTTTGATGTCCTTATGGTGCCTTTTCCTGATATTCTACCATCTCCACCTCCAAATTTGACAATGCCTCCCTTGACCTGCACAAAATCATCAAGCTTCTCCTTGTTTCCTGTCATACTTCTTGAGCAACCACTGTCAACTATACCTATGTCATTATCTGTACTAGGATCACCCTACAAATCATACAACAACAACATTAGTACACTTGAGAGACCCAAGCCAGTTCTGACTTGAGCCTGCCTTGTGGATCATTAAGTGTGAAACCATGTGGATTGATGAGATCCACCATTACTCTTGGACCCCCAAAATTGTGGTCTTTTATTCCTCCAAGAGTAACCTGCTGAGGTCTTAACAGCAGTACCCCATCGTCCCTTATTCATATACATAGGGTCATATAAGTTAGGCCAATACATATTATTAAAATATACAGATGATGGTCTGAAATATGGTCTAGCAGCAGGATTAAGCCAACCAGCAGAAACTGGTCTACCAGCAGAAACAGGTGCTGGTCTTTTAGACCAACCAGCAGGATTTGGTCTACCAGCAGAATTGACTGCTGGTCTGTTTCTACTAGCAGCAGGATCAGATCCACCAGCAGTAACAGATGCTGGTGAATTCCTACTACCAGCAGGAACAGATGCTGCTTTAGATTTACAAGGGACAGACTCAACACAATTATAAAAGTCACAATCTTTAATCAAATGCAATTTACTACCACAAACAAAACATTTCTTAACACGCACAGAATTGTTTTTACACACATTCCTATTGTTCATTCCACTTTTATTACAAAAGATCCTAGGAGATTTTACATTCTCCAAACAAGAAAAACTAGGACTGCCAGCAGTGGAATTTGGGTCTTCAACATCAGACTCTGGCAAAGTCTTGATATCAACAGCAGGTGGGAAGTCTTTGGTCTTGGTCTTGAGGCTTGAATCACAGGATGCATAGGTCTCTGAGTCTGAAGACTTGTCACTGTTATCATAAGAGACAAAGTCATTAGATTCTGAAAGAGTTTCAGAAGTTTTATTATCAGACTTTGAACCATAACTTACCTGTGTTTCCTCTATGTCAGACTTGTATGGGATGGGCATATAAGTTCCAGTGATGGAGGGAGGAACTGCATGCATCTCCCCAGCCTTGACAAACCTTGAGTAAAGAGGTTTAACCTCCTCCTCAACAGGTTCTGGGTACATGGTACTAGGTCTAGACAAATCAAACACTTCGTCTTCTCCAAAGTACTCTTTAAATCCTAGACCAATTTTAGTTCTTGTAGACATAGAGCTATTTATCAACTTGTTCAAGTTCTTGGAAGACTCCTTCCACTTTTCAAATCTAGCTAATGTCGCTTCATACTTAACTTCCCATTCTTTCTTTTCTTTTTGTGCCTGATCATGTAATTTTTCAGTATAACTCAGTGTGTTGGTGGTGTTTTCTAGATTAGCAGATAAAACCCTAATCTTTTCTTCTAATGCAATCTGAGTTTTATGGTACCAATCTTTTTGTGATTCTAATGTTTTAACAGCATTCTGATATGCCTGAACTTTAATGTAACAATCATTATACAATCTATCAAGATTATTATACATATTATTAAGATCAATAATTTTAGAATCACAACCAAGGGGACAATTTTGTACCTTAGGAGAAATCCCCATCATAGCAAACTCAGTTACAGCATCAGAAACACCAGTACCACCATTATCAGCATGAAGTCCAGCCATCATCCCATATACCTTCTCAACCTCACCCGTCTTGTTTTCTGCCGCATGATCCGACCAATTCACCATGGAATCAACTGAGACCAAAGCTTTTGGTTCGTCTGTTTTGACTTCTGTGACCTTAAAGGCAGAATACCTAGCCTTATCATCAACAGTCTTCACATTACACTCCCTAGCAAAATGTCCCAATTGAAGACATTTGTAGCATCTAACCTTCCTTCTGTCAAATCTGGCAGGTTGCTGATTGTTGTAGTTCATCTTTCGTCCTGCCTTCTTCTCAAATCTGTTAATCCTCAAGGAGAGCATAGCCATTTGCCACTTCAAGTCCAATTCTTCCATCTCCAACTGATCAACCTGGTCAAAGTCTTCATAGATCATTTCTTGATCTGGTTCATTCTCAGCAACAAAAGAATGCAAAACACATTCCATTATGTTGTCAGAATGACCAGATGTCTGAGAAACTGATGGAACAATACTTTGTTGATTAGAATAATTAAGCTTTGAGCCAGAGCTGGCAGCTCCGATGAAAGCAGAATGAGTGGGAGCAGCAGCAGCTTTCACACCATAACTATGACCAATTCTGACATCAAGTTCAAGTGACCTTAGTTTGTTATACAGGTCATCAAAGCTCATTGATTCAAGGCCACCTCTCGTTTTTAATGCCAAGGCAACTTGTGACCACGAAGAGGGAAGTGCTCTTAGAAACTTCAGGTTGATGTCATCATTGTCTGGCCTTGCCTGCACTTGATTCAACTGGCTCAGAATCTTCTGAAACCTGTCATAGCCCTTGTGTAGGCCTTCTTCTTCTGTCACAGAGAATTCTGTAAACTGCTGTTTGAGCATGGTCTTCCTCATCTTCTTTGATTCTTCATTCCCACCAAACCTAGCCTTAACTGCCATCCAAATATCCCTTGCATCATCATAATGATGAAAATCGGGCATATGATCTTCAGGTAGAGCCTGAAGCAACAAGGTTCTCACCTTATTTTCCCTTTGTACAGCAACATGTTCATCAAGAGAGACAGGAGGATGAACAATTGTATTTCCTTTTGCATCTTTTCCCAACCTCTTTGGACTGTTCCCTTGCTGAACAATCCTCCAAAGATTATGATCAGCATTCTGTATCCAGTACTCCATCTTCATAGCCCATATCTCATATTTGTCCTTCTCCAGATAAGGAAATTTTGCATTGTTGGCAGAGAAGATAGAGGCTGTTTGGAATGTTGAAAGGTTGTGACTGGACATTGTTAGGGGTAACTGCTGACCGGTTTGGTTGGTCAGGAGTAGGTTGTGTCTGTTGAAAGTGAAACAACAGGTTTGTGAGAAGATAGATTGATTTGGTGTGAGAAAGCATGTTGGGTGAAGTAGGCATTGGTTGAGTGGGTTTCAGTATATAAGATTTCCGAGGTATCATCTTGAGTGAATGAAGGTGAAGCAGATGGATTTAGGGTTAGGATAAGTGAATGGTGACTGAGTAGGTATAGTAGGCATGGGTTCTGTCATAGTTAACAGATAGATAAACAAAAGCTTTGGTCTCAGTTGATTCCATGGTGAATTGGTCGGATCATGGCGGCAGGAAAACAAGACTGGTGAGGTTGAGAAGGTATATGAGATGATGCTGGACTTCATGTGATATTGGTGGTGTGGTGTTTCTGTTGTGCTGTTAAGTTTGGTATGAGGGGATTTCTTCCTAATGGTACAAAATTGTCCCTTTGTTGTGATTCTAAAAGTAATGATCGTAATATTATGTATTATAATCTTGATAGATTGTATAATGATTGTTATTTAAAAGTTCAGGAATATCAGATTGCTGGTTTAAAAACATTTAGAATACAAAAAGATTGGTACATAAAACTCAGATTGCTTCTTAGAAGAAAAGATTGGATTTTTATCTGCTAATCTAGAAAACATCACTTAAACACTGAGTTATACTTGAAAAATTACATGATCTGGCACAAAAAGAAATTGAAGATGGGAAAGTTAAGTTTGATAGCGACATTAGCTAGATTTGAAAAGTGGAAAGGAGTCTTCCAAGAACTTGAAAAAGTTGATACAAGTAGCTCTATGTCTAAAGTACTTAATATTGGTCTTGGGATTTTAAAGAGTACTTTGGAAAAGACGAGTGTTTGATTTGTCTACCACCTAGTGTCATTGTACCCAAACCTGTTTGGGAGGTTAAACCTTTTACTCATGGTTTTGTCAAGGCGGGGAGATTGCATGCAGTTCCTCCCTCCATCACTAGAACTTAAATGCCCTAACCTCATCGATGTCTGACATAGAGGAAACACAGGTAAGTTATGGTTCAAAGTCTGATAATAAAACTTCTGAAACTCTTTCAGAATCTAATGACTTTGTCTCTTGTGATAACAGTGACAAGTCTTCAGCTACGTGAGACCTATGCATCTTCCCCCCCCCCCCCCCCCCCCCCCATGTGATTCAAGCCTCAAGACAAGGACCAAGATTCCACCTGTGTTATATCAAAGACTTCGCCAGTTCTGATGTTGAAGACCAAATTCCACTGCTGGTAAGTCCTCGTTTTTCTTGTTTGGAGAATGTAAAATCTCCTAGGATCTTTTGTAATAAAAATGGAATGAACAATAGGAATGTGTGTAAAACCAATTATGTGCGTGTTAAGGAATGTTTTGTTTGTGGTAGTAAATTGCATTTGATTAAAGATTGTGACTTTTATAATTGTGTAGATTACAAATACTGTTTGACTAATCTTCAATCAGCATTAATGTTATTTCAGCTTTGTCTTGTAGGTCTTCCATCTTTAATATGTTTTGTCATAATCAACTCAAATTATAATTCCCAACAATCTTCCCCTAGTTGATTAATGACAAAACCAATAAGCACAAGCTTCCCCTGAAGCTATATAGATGAAGAATTACCACTGAATCATGCACTCTTTCCCTTTTTGTCATAATCAAATAGGGAGTGCCTTGTAGATGTTAGTTTATGAACATAAGCTTCCCCTTAAAAGTATATAATACCTTCTTTGACTCTCGAATCAGTTGCTTAGATCATCTCTGCCTCAAGTTACGAACAAGACATGCTTTACTATATTATGTAATAAATGTTTTGGGATAATTCATTGTAGTCAATATATGCATGGCGATCGCTCATGCAATGGGCCGATAAGTCTCAGTGAGCTCTGACGGATCACCCAGAAACCACTCAATGTTTTGATGATTTCTTTTTTCTCAATAATCATATCATGAAACTGTATGGTATCATATGCCCCACCAAATTATTTGTAAAGAGCGTGTTACTGTTCCAATCATAGTATTATAGCAGAAAATGAACCTCCAAAATGAAACCTAACCACATCCTCATTGTTAAGATCCAAGAGGGCGTTGTGGACCCTAAATATTGTGTTTATAGATAAAAAAAGTACAGAAAAATAATTACAAGGAAAACCTTATAAACCCTAGATCGAGAGCCACGGGGCTCTGATACCAATTATAGAATCCAAGATCTGGACTCAACTAGGGTAATATAACAATGATTGATAAGAACAGCGGAATATAAAGAACAAGGACCAATTATGTTATAATAAGGTTTTCTTTATTAAGCATATATAAAAGGAAAACTAACTACTACTAACTACTACACACGCTCTATGCATTTCTAGACTCTCATTGGAGAAGTCTGCTATGTATGGATCCCTCTAACCTAGACGCCTACCCTCTTTATATAATAGAGGGAGTAGGGTTTACAAGACAAGATAAGATCAATCTTATTTAACCAGTCTTCAATCATCATAAATACTATTTAACCAGTCTTCAATCATCATAAATACTATTTGAACAGTTATCATTCAGCATTATGTGATCTTTATATTTTAGCTGAGATTAAATACTGTTTGACTTTATATTCATCTGCATTAATGTTCATTCCAGCTTTGTCTTGTAGGTCTTCATCTTTAATATGTTTTGTCATAATCAACTCAAATTATAATTCCCAACAGCCCCTCTTTCGTTTGTTTATCTTCTTATGTGTGTTTATTGTTTTACTTGACATCAAAACCCTAGGTTAGATAACCTAAACTATGTCAGTCTCTCAGGCTGAAATTCTCTTTTTATCATTAGTTTAGGTTTAACTTAGGTTTAACATTATTTAGCTTAATGTAGTTCTTAACAAGTAGATAAGTAAAATACTGATAAATTAGATATTAACGCTCTCGCTCTTAGTGATCTAAACACCCTACTTACCAACGAAGCTACATCTGACCAGGTACACTATTAGTGTTTCTAGGTACAAAGGTTTGAGAAAATCGGATAGTAAAAGAATTATAGTAATCCCGGATAAAGATATGAGTCATCATATTACAGGATATAGGATAGACAAATACAAAATTGGTATCATGAAACAACGAGGTATAATGGAATCACCACTGTATAAATAACTTGTCTATATAATTTACATAGCAAATTTTGACAAGTGTCATTATTCATACATTTAGTGGTTGGATTCTATAAAATGACATAGATCTAGTCTGGTGGTTTTCCCTTGTCGTTTTTGAGTTCTTGGATCTTGTTTAGAAGACTCTGGATATCCTCAATGATTATTTCTAGAGATGAACATTATAACAAGTATCTGACTCATCAGGTTTCTCGAGGACTGGTTTACTTCCCAGTGGTCGCCGTATGATCCATAATAAGTTATCTAACTTTGCGAAGATAGATTTATCAAAGAAATAGTCTGGTGGTGGTGTAGTTGACCTAACCGGTGATGAAGATCCTACTAATGAAGATGGAGATATAGGTGTTTCAGTGTCTTTAGGTGTTGAAATCTTTTTGGAAGGAAAGAAATCTCAAGAATCGAACATTGGTGATAGTGATAATACTGGAGATGGTGGTAAAACAGCTGGTAGAGCAATAATAACTTGGGGTGGTGGAATAGCATCATTAATATCAGAATCAGAGGGAACGATAGTAGAGTGAGGGGACGAAGACATGACTGTAACAACCCAGTAGTAAATAACATAAGTTACTTATATAATAGTATAATAGTTATGTATTTTTACATACTATTCGGAAAAAGTAGTGGCATCTTCACAATTCAGGGAATGTAGTGGCACGGAGGACATTGATGGCAAAAGAAAAGTAGTTATAGTTAAGGTTTTACCCTTGTTCTCTATAACCGTGAGCTCTGATACCACTCTGTAACACCCCCATTTTGATAATATAGCAGCGGAAGCTAATCTGGGGTATTACTTCATGAATCACAGACACAATCATAGAAAACGACTCAAAAGAGACGTTTTTAAAAGATACGTTATCATTCATTTAAAATCAGAGTTTTACAAAGGCAGGTCCCAAAATCTAGAAACATAAAATGTGAATGATAACAAGTTTTAGCCATCTTCAAGTCCATGCCATAAGTTGCTCAATTACCTGGGATAAACATGCATAAAAAGGGTCAACACAAAGGTTGAGTGAAATTCATAGGTTTAAGTTAAATAGTTTGAATGCAAATTCGATATTGGGTTACGTTGTTATACACCCGTTATTTGTAAAACAATTATTATTGCCATTAGCTCATGAATCCGAAACCTTGGGATATATAATAATCACACGTTATAGCCCCAACGGGTGCCTTTGCCAAAACACCCGCAGTTATATTCTAATGATGTGCAATTGGTTACCGATATCACTGGGTACACCAACGGGGAGTCCAACCCAAATAGATCTATTCACAACATTCGCGCTCACTCCGTAGAGTAATTAACGGTTCATGATATTGGGGACTTAAAGGCAAAATAGTTACTTAGGCAATAATAAATCAGGACAGCATACAGAAAATAATTGCATTCATGGTTTATAGCATGTATCCCCCTCGCGGGTTTATAAAACATTTGAAAGATTGAAATGCGAGGCTATGAACTCACCTTAACAGTATAGGGAAATTTGATTGATAGCAAAGGTATATGAAATGAAAGTAACGGCTTCGTCACACGCAACCTGGGGTAATATGTCAAGTCTTAGTTTGATTGTTATGTTTCAAAACTTTATAAAGTATAATGTATATCTTTGATTGAATTATTATGGAGTATTGTATCACCGTTCGGGCCATCATAATTCAGAGGTCATTCAGTAAACGTTTGAGGAGCTAGGGCACTTTAAATCGTAAACCCAACAACTCAGTCAGAACGTAATACCAAGATGAAACCCCTTAATATGAAGCTCCCTAGTATTGTGGTACGATATAGATTCGGGACAGGATTTTTAAAAGCACATCGATGATGAATTATATAATAGTTATAACATAATCGGTTTTAAGCGTTTTGCTCAATAACTGGAAATGATAAGCACGTCAAGCGTTAATTAAAGTTATGTCTTATAAGGTTTTGAACACATTTCTACACTTTTTCAAAATGTTACATTTTAGACCCTTAAGAATGAAAAATGGCAAAATATACCCTTAGAGTTTTTACTTTTACAAGTTTGGTCCTTCTAGTTTAAAAGATGTACAAAGTAAACCTTGTACTTTGGAAAGTGACATAATAGACCCCTATAGTTATAACTTTGATAAAATGACATTTTCAGTCCCTTTAGTTATAAGTTTTAGAAAGTTACGATATATACCCTTTTGCATGAAAAATGTATCGTTTTTAGTCCAAAATCCATAATAATGATATTTTTCAATATGAAAAGTAATTTACAGGTTATAGCTTATTAATATAAGCTAAAATATGAAGGTTTAACGTAACGAAAGTTTAAAATAACGATTTGTTAAGCTAGAAATCAAAACGGGTCAAATTAGGGTTTTAAAATGAAAACGCGCGGGTTTTAAGCTTCAAGCTTTTAAGACATAATGAAATACTTATAATATTGTTATATAAGCTTATTAGGATAGATTATAACAACATTTTACAAGTTTAGCTTATAGATTAAACGAAAACATGAAATTAGGGTTTCATAGGTTCGGTTTGGATCAAAAAGGGAAAACGCATAGGTTTTTGAGTTCAAAGCTTTTAACAATAGATTATATATGATTATATGAACATTATAAGGGTATGGAAACAGAATGTGAGCTTATGGAACCTGATTTGAGCTTATGGGTTCGAAAAAACAGGTCGAGAATGGTAAAACGCTTCTTCCCAAGGTTTTTTCTCATCGGGCTTCAAGCTTCATCCCTCTTGATTATTATTCTTGGGACTTACTAGAGCTTCGTGAGCAAGATATGTGCTTGTATAAGGTATAGAAGAAGATGTGGGGGATGAGTTAAATGAATGGTGTTTTGTCCCTATTTAGTCGAAATTCACCATGAGTCCAAGAAACTTAATGACAGTTTAGACAGGTGAGGGGTGGACATGGAGAGCTAGAGACTAAGTTGAGAGTCTAGGTAGTGATTTATGTAAACTAGAAATCAACAGAGAAAGTGTGGATTATCCCTTGTGGTGCCGCGACTGAAGTGAGGAAAAGAAAGAGATGTGGCCAATTTGTGACCAAGGACTCAAGGAATGCATTGTAAGCAGCTAGGAAGAAGTAGGAGCATCATTGAGGTGCTATGATTGCATGTTAAAAGTTGTAAATGGGTCAGTTTGGAGGAAACTAGGTACGGTTTTCATTTTAGAAGTGAGGTTTCGGGCACAAATTTAGGTTAATTATGCTTAGAATTTCGTTACTTAGACTTGTAATTATAGATTAAGGTTTTTAAAAGAACTTGTTCTAGTAGCGTTACTAACGAAAATAATGATAGTGGTTCGGGGTTTAAAAATGGGTGAAAAATAGGTAAACGTGACATGAGAATTTAGGGTTCGATTAGGGTTTTCTAGGTTAATTCTTGTACATTGTTTAAAATGGTGAAATGATGATGGAATGGGTTGTAAAGTTGTAAATAAATGTAATTTATAACTTAGTTGAGTAATGGTTTGGGTTTACCAATGGATAAAAACCAAGAAAACGGTGTCATGGTTTAGTATTTAACTCGGGTTAGGGTATTTCTAGGTTTTTTATTTCATGAATCTTTATGAAATGAGAATCAAATATAGAATGTAAATGAATACATGACTTGTTTGTACCTTTGTTACTTTATTAGTTTGTACAAGATTCTTTAGAAAACGGAGGTGAAAACGGATAATTTTGAATATCGTGCATTAATGACTTGTACATTATGCTTTAAAAGACTTGTACCTTATTTTGGAGGGAAAGTATATTCAAATGAGATGTTATATTACTTGTACATGAGCTTTGATCACTTGTACATTCATCTTAAATGTTTACATTACCCAAAATTAGTTAGGCATAAATGTTAACATTTAAAGCCATATTTTGGGTATTATCGTCGTGAAAAACTTTGTAATTGAATAACAATATGATAATATGGATATTAATTGTTGACTTTGACATTATAGATGTTTTCTTGATATCTATGAAGATAAGATTGACATAGGTAGTTGTGTAAGTTATGTTTGCATAATAAGAGATATAAAGCAAAAAAATTTCCTCCGTGAAAAAGTGAATATTATATAACAGAAGAGATTATTACATTGGTGAAAATTTTCAGGTTGTTATAGTTCTCCACCCCCCCCCTTAATAGAATTCTCTCCTGATAGTTAGAATGGAATGTTAAAGTGAGATTAGGTAATAAGATAGAATACTTAGCATGAAACTCGCTTTTCAAAGTTACTAATCCAAGTCACAAGACCCTGTGTTGTGGAATGCATTTATAATTATTTTGCGCACTCATATTTATAATAGTCCTCCTTTCACACGTGCTACTTATTTTCAAGACCACAACCTCTTGATGACAACTCAATAGAATTTCTCTAAATCTTGATTATCTTGTCAAAAACCTGGGTACATACTTGAATTCGAGTTTAAGGACCTGTGGGGATATCAGGGTTCACCACACTTCTCTGCACCATTCTTGAGTCGTAAATAATCATTATCCATTAACCTTTAAAAGTCAACACCAGAATAAGGAAAAGCTAATCACAAGTCTTTGTCAAAACCTTCAAACCTAGTGGTATTGAAATTATTTGACATTGTATAGATTCTTGTGTGTTTCCTTGTTATTACGTTGCAGAATATAACAAAATTTTTTAGAATACGGAGATCATGGAATGAGTGATTTAATAGGAGGCTAGTGTTTTCTATTTACAAAGGTTAGAAATCGGATTATTAAAAGAATTTATAGTAATCCCGGAGTAAAGATATGAGTCATCATATTACCGGATATAGGATAGACAAATACAAAATTGGTATCATGAAACAACGAGGTATAATGGAATCACCACTGTATAAATAACTTGTCTATATAATTTACATAGCAAATTTTGACAAGTGTCATTATTCATACATTTTGTGGTTTAGCTAGGAAATCTATAAATTACATAATCTAGTATGTGGTTTTCCCTTGTCGTTTTTGAGTTCTTGGATCTTGTTTAGAAGACTCTGGATATCCTCAATGATTATTTCTAGAGATGAACATTATAACAAGTATCTGACTCATCAGGTTCTCGAGGACTGGTTTACTTCCCAGTGGTCGCCGTATGATCCATAATAAGTTATCTAAACTTTGGCGAAGATAGATTTATCACAGAGAAATAGTCTGGTGGTGGAGAGTTGACCTAACCGTGATGAAGATCCTACTGATGAAGATGGAGATATAGGTGTTTCAGTGTCTTTAGGTGTTGAAATCTTTTTGGAAGGAAAGAAATCTCAAGAATCGAACATTGGTGATAGTGATAATACTGGAGATGGTGGTAAAACAGCTGGTAGAGCAATAATAACTTGGGGTGGTGGAATAGCATCATTAATATCGGAATCAGAAGGGACGATAGTAGAGTGAGGGGATGAAGACATGACTGTACAACCCAGTGGAGAATAACATAAGTTATAATAGTATAATAGTTCTGTATTTTACATATTATTAAGGAAAAAGTAGTGGCACCTTCACAATTCAAGGAATGTAGTGGCACGGAATACATTGATGGCAAAAGAAAAGTAGTTATAGTTAAAGTTTTAACCTTGTTCTCTATAACTGTGAGCTCTGATACCACTCTGTAACACCCCCATTTTTACAATATAGCAGCAGAAGCTAATATGGGGTATTACTTCATGAATCACAGGTACAATCATAGAAAATGATTCAAAAGAGACGTTTTTAAAAGATACGTTATCATTCATAAAAATCAGAGGTATTTACAAAGTGCAGGTCCCAAGAAACTAATAACAAAAAATTGGTAATGATAACAAGATTTTTAGCCATCTTCAAGTCCGATGTCATTCCGTGCCATGGTTACCTGCTTAGTTACCTTAGATAAACAAGCTAAAAAAGGATCAACACAATGGTTTTGAAGTGAAATTCATAGATATGGTAAATAGTTTTTGAATAACAATTATATTGTAATAATTACACGAGCATACAAATTATGAAAAACAATAATATTCTGGAAAACAATATATATAATAAAAAACAGATATTTAACATGAGAACAGCATTATCATGGAGAGAACATTATTATGAAGAACAGTTGAATGCAAGTCATCATAATGGTAATAATTGCAACGAATACAATTATCATAGAAAAATGGTAACATTATTATTGCATCTAAGCTCATGACACCAATACGTTAACAGGGAAAATCACCGTAGTGACATTGGTTGAGGAACAAATGTCCCCGCGGTGGAAAAGGTAACTTGCCAAGGTTACCCATTAGGTCAAAATTATGCGTTGCTACATGAATTGGTATACAAATGAGAGTCGTCACACCCCCATAGATTCTACTCACAATATCCGCGCTCACATCCCGTAACAATTGATGTTTCATGATATGGAAATAAAAGCACTGGAAGCTACCTTATGCTAATAAATATATCTGGACAACATACAGAAAACACATGCATTCATGTTTATACGGGTTTATCAGTATTCAAAGATTGAAATGTGATGTTAGTGAACTCATTACTCTTGAAAAGTAATCACAAGTCTAAATAAACGAGTATGTAAAAGAGTTTTTTGCAAATAAGCATGTATCCCCCTCGCGGGTTTATAAAACATGTAAATAAGATAAAGGTGAGGTATGAACTTCACCTATAGGTTAGTTGTAAATAAATATTCCAAAATGAAAGCAGACACTTTATCACAACTAACAGGGAAAGTTATATAGCCAAGATAATAGTAAACAGCCACGATACGCAACCTGTGTAAATATGTTACGTCTTAGGAAGATTATTACTCTAGAACTTTTGTTCTACGAGTTTTTAATATTTGTTATGAGTTTTGATTGGAAGATTTTGGAATTATTGTATCACCGTTCGGACGCCATCATATTTGAAAGCTCATTCATAAACGTTTGAACGGAGCTAGGCACTTTAAATCGTAAACCCAACAACTCAGTCAGAACGTAATTCCAAGATGAAACCCCTTAATATGAAGCTCCCTAGTATTATGATACGATATAGATTCGGGATAGGATTTTTAAAAACACATCGATGATAAATTTTATAATAGTTATAATATAATTGGTTTTAAGCGTTTTGCTCAATAACTGGAAATGATAAGCACGCCAAGCGTTAATTAAAGTTACGTCTTATAAGGTTTTGAACACATTCTAACACTTTTTCAAAAATATAACATATTTTAGTCCCATAAGAATGAAAAATGGCAAAATATACCTTTGGAGTTTCACTTTTACAGTTTGGTCCTCTAGTTTAAAAAGTTTACAAAGTAAACCTTGTGACTTTTGGAAAATTACATAATACCCCATTATGTTATAACTTTTGTATAAAAAGACATGTTCAGCCCTTTTAGTTTATAGAGTTTCAAAAATTTACGATATAATACCCCTTGCATGAATACTTTTGCAAAACAAGGTCTAAAACTCATGCAAGCGTATTTTAAGCATCAAATCATATTTTCTGGTATACTTATTAATATAGCTAAAATATGAAGATTTAACGTAACGAAAGTTTAAAATAAACTATTCGTTAAGCTAGAAAAACAAAAACGGTCGTTTAGGTTAAATACGATAACGCGTAGGTTTTTGATTCAAATTCCTTCAAGACTTGATAAAGTGGTTATAATAACATTAGTTTAACTTAATAGAATAGATTATAACAACATTTAACTATTATAATGATTTGATTTAAGAAAAATACAAAATTAGGATTTCGGGTGCACGGTTTGGATCATAAAGAGAAAACGCATGGTTTTTGAGTTTTAAAACTTTAACAAGAGTATATTTAGGATCATATGAACATTATAAGAGTGTAGGAGCAGGTATGAAGATCATAGAACCTGGGTTTGAGCTTGAAGAAGCAACAATATCGGAAAACATTAAATGGGTAAAAATGGGTAAGAAACGCCTTCGAACAACACCTAGGTTTTTTCCTATTCTTTGGGTCACTTTCAAGGCTTCAATCCTTCTCTTGATTATTATTCTTGGGACTTATTAGGAGCTTCTTGAGTAGAGATATGTTGCTAGTATAGGTTATAGAAGAAGATGTGGGGGATGAGTTAGAATGAAGATGTTTTGTCCCAATTATAATAGTCGAAATTTCACTATTGAGCCAAAGAAACTTAATGCCCAATTTAGGACAGTGGGGAGTGAGTGGAGATCTAGGGACCGATTTGAGGGCTAGGTAGTGTAAGTATGTAAGCTAGAAATCAAAGAGAAGGATGTGGATCATCCTTGTGGTGCCGCGGCTGAAGTGGAGGAAAAGAAAGAGATGTGGCCAATTTTGTGACCAAGGACTCAAAGGAGATGCTTGTAAGCAGCTTAGGAAGGAAGTAGGAGCATCATTGAGGTGCTTGGATTGCATGGTTAAAGTTTAAAAGGGTCATTTAGAGGGAAACTAGGTGATGTTTCATTTGAAGTGGGTTTAGGGCATGCGGTTTGAGTTTTTTATCTTTAAAGTTTTGTGTACATTTGCTTGTAATTGATAGATTTAAGGTTTATAATACTTGTTCTAAGATTACTAACAATAATTGATAGGTGGTTAGGGTTTAAATGTGAGAAAAAAGGTAAACGTCAGGTTTGAAATTATGGGGTTCGTTTAGGGTTTTCTAGTTTAATTCTTGTACATATGTTTCAAAAATAGTGAAAATGATGATGGAATGTGGTTTGTAAAGTTTAAATTATGTATTTACAAACTTATTTGAGTAATGGTTTGGGTTTACAATGGATAAAAACCAAGAAACGTGTTCAGGTCTTAGTATTTAGCCCGGGTTAGGGTTTCTAGGTTTTATTTCATGAAATCTTATGAAATGAGAATGGATATAGAATGTAATTGAAGTGCATTACTTGCTTGTATCTTGTACTTTATTAGTTTGTACAAGTTTCTTAAGAAAATGAAGGTAAAACGACTATTTTGAATATCGTGTATTAATGACTTGTACATTATGCTTTAAAGGACTTGTACCTTATTTTAGAGGGAAAGTATATTCAAATGAGATGTTATATTACTTGTACATGAGCTTTGATCACTTGTACATTCATCTATATTTTCCATTAAACCAAAAATTAGGGTTTAGCATTAATGTTAACGGTTTAAGCTCATTTGGTAATTATCGTTGTGAAAAACTTTGTTAAATGAATAACGTAAATGATAAAATGGATATTAGAATTTGTTGACTTAAAATTGACATATTATAATGAGATAGTTTACTTGATAGAGTATGAAGATAGGATTGTCATAGGTAGGTTGTGTGAGCTCGTTAACTTTAGTTATGTAAGTTACGTTGCATAATAAGAGATTAAAGCAAAAAATCTCCCCGTGAAAAAGTGATATATTATATAACAGAGAGATATTACATTGGGGAAAATTTTGGGTTGTTATATCTCAAGACGCTAGGCTGACCAAGTTTGAAGCCGATTTCAAACAATAACAAAGTGAGATGACCAACAAAATTGGCACAGTGTTGAAGGCCATCACTGATCGAATAGCGGGAGCACTACCTAGCGACACGGTTAAGAACCCGAACTAGTACTATCATTATTGTTTTGTCTACTCGTTCTTACCCCAAGCTAAAGACCCTCAATGCTCAACCATTTCTGTGGTTCGATCAATAACTATCACAATATGTCCCACAGCAGCCAAACAAACCTCAAAAACGACGAACTGAAGAGGATAAGAGAAGGAAAATTCCAAAAAATGTCCATATCAACCCTCCTACAACCGCCCGATCCATCCATTACATTCTCACCGAAAAAGCCTCAAATTCAATCATTTTTCGAAACGCACGGATTGGTTCCCCAATCATGCCCACACCGAAACTAGTTTAACCAAATGGGATGAATAACAGACGTAATGTTTATTGAGATAGTCTAGAAGAATGACGATTCCCGCAAGGAGGAACCCAAAGCAGGAGAACATGAGGTGGATTATTTCGACATATTCCCGACTAGGAGTAAACTCGCATATCACAAGTACCTCATGTGTGGCCCAATCCCTTCGATATTTCTATGGAACCCCATCATCACGGAATGGTGCCCATCAGACCTCAAGATACCATGCAACATTGGGCATGTGCATGTGAAAAAATGCTTACATTGACCCTAACTCCCCTCTAAATATCATGACCCGGATGATCTATAATTAGATCATGAGAAGAAAACTTGACCTCGTGAGGAAAATAACTGAAGTAAAAAAATAAGGTGGTTTTGAGGAGGGTGTTGCTCAAATAGACAGTAGCAATTTTACAACAGGAAGGATCATGAATGCATGTCTTCGTAGGAAACTTCACCTATATCATAGACTTCATGATTGTTGAGGATATTAGTTCAATTATAGACCCTAGGTTGTCACAAGTAGTACTAAGGAAACCTATTGTAGAAATATCCAACATGACTCATGACCCATCCGAAAGTGTTGTAAGATTCATTAACGGGACCGATGAAGTTGCCTATAAGATAGAACAGTACAACCCACTGTCGGACTTAGAAAAAGAGCACACGAAATCGGTCTACCTTAGAAATAAAGAGGATAAGAGAAGAGGAGTATAGTACGTGATGAGCAAGATATTAGGGTTTTACAAAGAATGACTAGAGCTTGGACCCGAATACTTAACTGGAATGGAAGATGAAGAAGAAGTTACGTAAGAACGTGTGACCTCGAGTCTAGCTACAAGACAGTTATATAAAGAAAGCGCTTTTTTGGTAGGCAACCCAATATTTACTTTTCTCGCAACATTAGGAGTGGTCTTGTGTTTTAATAATCATTATTGTTTGTTTTTATAATGTTTGAATTAATTTTGTAATCATGCTTTGTTTGTTTGTAACTTCGTCTTATTTACAATGCAAATGTATTTTGTAGCAAAATAAGTGTAGGGAAATATCCGGGTATTTTAGAGACCAAATTCAAACATTTTAATGGAGATGTTTTAGATTCATCCGCTCAATTTCGAGTCATATGATTGAATTAATAATTCTCAAGGTTGTTATGCATTATTTTGGGTACTGGAAAATAACTTATGAGAATTGAGTGCATGGAAAATTTTCAACAAAAACGAAAAATGAAGTTTTTCACAGAGTGTGGAACGCGTCACGATTTACAACGCGAACGCTGTCACCAAACGATACTTGTGATGGGGCCCAGGAAATCCTAACGTCGTCAAGTGCCCCAGTTACAAGAAAACTCAAAAATTTTAAGTATTTTTGAAAGTATAACTTATACAACACTTAAAAAGTTTAAATTATTTTATAAACCTGCAAAACTATGAGTTTAACAATTCTCTCATCCTATCTTTACTGTTTTAATAGAGTCGAAACCCTAAACTCTTATTGTATGTATATCTATCCCATAGGTTTTACACTTGGTGTAGTTGTCTTTGTCTTTGATTACAAATTTATATTTGTTGAGAAAGAAGGCAGTAAGTTCTTAGGGATTTTCATTAGATGATTCTTGGAGGACGATTTAACCAGTTGTCGCATGTTTCTTCTCCATTATTGAGCAAACCAGGGGAGTACTAGTTTCTTTTACTTGTTTTCTTTTCCATTTGTTCATTTTTTATGGGTACTTCTATAGAACATTCGGGAACTTAAGTGTAGGGGGAAATAAGCCTTAGAAACTATTCTTTCATTTGCCATTTGCTTTGTCCTTAAAATGATGGGTAATATATCCAAACATAGCATAAAAAGGTAATTTTAACCAAAATTTTTTTTTTTTATGAAACATACTGATGAAAACCGAGTATTAATAGCGTCTCATGAATAGGAATTTATATGACTAGCACAAAAACCCTCATAATTCCACCCAAAAAATGTGAGGTTCACCCTTAGATCTATAGGAATTCGGGTAATCCATTATGATACCCAAGATAGTTTATACCTTTTAGCTTTCCTCGAGTTAAGGAGTGAGCATCCATTGTTCTATTTCCGTCGTTGACGGATTTGTAACGTGTGGTCTTGGTCGCCTTTCTGAGCATTCAGATCGGTATTAAATTATGATGAGTGTACCGATAGTATATTAAAAATCTATGAACTTAATTTTAGTGATGACAATCCTAAACCTCATAGTGAGTATTTAGGAAGTTTGACCTAGATAAGTGCCCTAGATTAACCCAAGTTTTAAACTTGTAACTGTATTATGGTCACACACGATAATATAACTATCCCTAACCCATACAAGCACTTATCTTTAGTGTAGGATACACCTAGTACAACCCTCCGAGCCTATCCTTTTTCACGGTTCTTGTAATTTATTGGTTAAGCCGGACTATTAATGAAGAGCATTATCACCCTTAAACCAATCGTTATACCCAAATCGCCTTAACCCATGTTTGAAACTTGTAACTGTTATTGAGTACACGGTTGCTAAGTCCTTATCCTTGTAAATAATGTTTTAGGACGATTGGGATTCATGGTAGTATTTATTTCGCGGAAGAATGGGGAAGAAAAATTAAGTCAATACCCCCATATGTTTGTTAGATGATCTCCATGTTATTTTGATCCACCTCAATACGGGTCATTAGTTAGATTGTAAATATTGAGTATGTAAAATCTCAAGTGTAGGGGTACGTGTTATAAACCCCAAGTTATGATGTATTATAAAAAAATAGAAAAGAAAAAGAAAGAGATTGATATAGAGTTGTGTACAGTTTGTATATCTTTGTCCGAGTCTTGCTTAGCACCAAAAAATAAAACCAAACCAGCAATGTATACCGTGTAAATAATTACTAACCATTCCCACTTCGAATTCATACCCAAAGCCACCCAAATGTATCCCATCCGTTCCTTTTCATTATATGTTATCAGTACACCACACCCCACAACCCTTTAAAAGACCTCTTGATATTAATAAGAATAATGCTTGCGCCTAGCGGTGAAGGTTTGATCCTTTACCAAGCTTATGGTAATTTATATGCTATGACAGGTAATGAGTGTTGATTTTCCATTTCCCCATTATGTTATAATTTATTATACACCCGAGAGAAAGAGAGAATCCCAAACACTTATGTGAGGTACTAGTGTATGCTTTCCGTGCTTTTAATTACGAGGTCTAGAAGGTTGTGTTGTAAAATACTTTTAAAGTGTAGGTAAAATAACTCTCATATTGCTATTGTATAGGTAGAAAAGCCTATTTGTTTGAGGACAAGCAAATCCCAAGTGTAGGGGTATTTGATAAGGTGTCAATTTATACACTATTTTAGGGTCATTTAACCCCCTAAATCATGCAAATATGCCCAAATTATGTGCTTAATCGTTTGTTTTCAGGTTTTTAGCACTTGGATGAAATTTGGAGGGAATACACGTGAATTGGGCTCATTTGGAGAAGAAACAGACGCGATTACGGACCTACACCAAATCCTTGAAGAAGTATTGCTTACAGAACGTGGAGACGGCGTCGCAGGCATAAAGCGACGCCGTCGTGATCCATCTAGTGATGGCGTAAGATCTAGTGACGACTCAGGACGTAGGCCACTTATGATGATCTTAGATCATCCACGAAGGACGGCGTCATGAATTATAACGCGATGCCGTTGCAAAACGATATCTCTATAATACTGAAACCGATTTTAGAGTTTCAAGTGGCTAACTTTGGTATAACTTTATAGGAGACAATCCCTAGCTCTTGTAGCAACTTTCACATGTCATTTTAAAGGGTCCCCTCCCCCACGCCCCCCTCAAACTCTATTGTAACTACCTTGAATCCATGTTTAAATTCAAGTAAGTTAATTAATCATTAAATCTTCCATAGTCTATGTGTTGCATGATTGATTTATCTCTTTGTTTCTTTATAACATGCGAGGCTAAACCCTCCTTTGTATTTGCTTATGATTGCATGAAAGTCGGATTGTAGATCCTTTTACTGTTGCTTCTTGATTGATGATTGTGCGCGTTAGGTTCTAGAAAACCAGCTTTTGTCTTTATTGTTGTAGACACGTCTACAGAATCGCGAGTGCGTAGAAAGGATACCATCGGGTAACAGTCTTCATACTATCTTGCCCCTTTATATGGTTGATCCCTCTTAAGATATTTCACATGCATTTAATGTAATCTTAGGGGCCTTGTAATAGTCTTCATACTACCTTACTTGTGCGTTGCCCTAAAGGGATACTAAATAGACGGCGGGTTCGTGTAATCCGTTCATGACCTAGGAAATACTAACACATATCATCACAAGTGTGACAAGGCAACAGGATTAGGAGAAGCAATTTGATAAGTAGTGCATGAATAAGTAAATACATTTAATTATCATAGTTATCACCAAGTGATTAAATATTAGTTTAATTAGTAGTTAGACAAACCAACCTCTCAAACCCTAGATTTACTTGATTTCCTATAAATATAAAAACACAAAAATAATCTTCTCTCAACCCCTAGAATTCTGTTAGACCGTGATCAAGCCTTCCCAACGTATTCCCCTAGAGAACGATAACAACCCCCGAGTCTTGCCTATACTACTACTACAACGGTTAGGTACTCGGCCTAGGGAGTTGTAAAACTTCTTGTAGAAGTCCCCCCCCACCCCCTTACACACCGCAACAAGTTTTTGTATTTGATTGAAGTGACCCATATTATACAACTTATTTCAAGTCATATTAAACCCCTTAAATCATGTAAATATGCCCAGATATGTGGCTTAATGCATTGTTTTTTAGGTTTTTTAGCACTTAGGATGGGCATTTGTAGGGAATACCACGGTGAATTAAGGCTCATGTTGGAGAAAAACGGTACAGAGATTACGGACCTACACCAAATCCTTGAAGAAGTATTGCTTACAAAACGTGGAGACAGCGTCACAGGCATAAAGCGACGCCGTCGTGATCCATCTAGTGATGGCGTCAGAGATCTAGTGACGACGTCAGGACGTAGCCGACTTAATGAGGATCTAGAATCATCCACGTAGCGAAGGCGTCAAGATTACAACGCGATTCCATTGCAGCGATATCTCTATATATACTAAACCGATTTTAGGGTTTCAAGTGTGTAACTTTGTATAACTTTTGGGAGACGAACCCTAGCTCTTGTAGCAGCTTTAATTCGTTATTAAGGGCCTCAAACCAAATTTTACTACCTTGAATCCATGTTTATAATTCAAGTAAGGTTTTATCATTAAATTCCATTCAATATGTCTATGTGTTGCATGATTGATTTATCTCTTTGTTTTCTTTATAACATGCGAGGCTAAACCCTCCTTTGTATTTGCTTATGATTGCATGAAAGTCAGATTGTAGATCCTTTTATAGTTGCTTCTTGATTGATGATTGTGCACGTTAGGTTCTAGAAAACCAGCTTTTGTCTTTATCGCTGTAGACACGTCTACGAAAATGCGAGTGCGTAGAAAGGATACCATGGGTAACAGTCTTCTAACTACCTTGCCCCTTTATATGGGTTGATCCCTCTAAGAAATTTCGACATGCATTTAATGTACTCTTAGGGGCCTGTAATAGTCTACATACTACCTTACTTGTGCCCGTTGCCTAACGGAATCTAAATAGACGACGGGTTCGTGTAATCCGTTCATTGACTCGAAAAACTTACACAATAATCACAAGATTGTGTACAAGCAACGATGAATAGGAGAAGCAATTTGATAAGTAGTGCATGATTAACTAAATACATTTAATTATCATAAAGTTATCACCGGGTGATTAGATATTAGTTTAATAGTAGTTAAACAAACCAACCTCTCACACCATAGATCTACTTGCTTTCCTAAAGAATAATAAATAACACAAAAAAATCTTCCTATCAACCCCTAGAATTCTGTTTAGAACTTGTTAATCAAGCCTTACCAACCTAGATGACCCCTTAGAGAAACGATAACAACCTCCGAGTCCTGCCTAAACTATTAACTACAACGTTAGGTACTCTGCCTAG
The DNA here is from genome assembly GCA_026074375.1 of Tanacetum coccineum. Taxonomy (NCBI): domain Eukaryota; kingdom Viridiplantae; phylum Streptophyta; class Magnoliopsida; order Asterales; family Asteraceae; genus Tanacetum; species Tanacetum coccineum. The sequence continues at coordinate 59,220 of BQNB010000962.1, forward strand.
GGAGTTTGTAATTTTTATTTGTAGAAAAGTCCCTTACAGGACAACTGCGTCAAGTGATTTGTATTTGATAATTTTGTCATTTTATACACTATTTCGGGGTCATTTAACCCCCTAATCATGGAAAATATTGCCCAGATTATGTGCTTAATCGTTTATTTTCAGGTTTTTAGCACTTGGATGGCATTTGGAGGAAATACACATGACTTGGGCTCATCTGGAGAAGAAACAGACAAGATTACGGACCTACACCAAATCCATGAAGAAATATTGTTTCAAAGCATGGAGAAGGCGTCGCATGCATAAAGCGACGCCGTCGTGATCCATCTAGTGACGATGTCATAAATTTAGTGATGGCGTCAGGACGTGGCCGACCTAATGAGGATCTAGAATCATCCACGTAGCGACGACATTAGGATTAGAACGCGACGCCGTCACAACGATATCTCTATATATATTAAACCGATTTTAGGGTTTAAAGTGTGTAACTTTCTATAACTTTTGGGTGACGAACCCTAGCTCTTGTAGCAGCTTCATAGGTCATTTTAGGGCCTCAAAAACCTATTGAACTACCTTGATTCCATGTTTTAATTCAAAAAGGATATATATCATTAATCATTCAATAATGTACTATGTGTTTGTTGATTGATTTATTTCTTTGCTTTCTTTATAACATACGAGGCTAAACCCTCCTTTGTATTTGCTTATGATTGCATGAAAGTCGGATTGTAGATCCTTTTAATGTTGCTTCTTGATTGATGATTTTGCACGTTAGGTTCAAGAAAACCAGCTTTTGTCTGTATCGTTGTAGACACGTCTAGGGAAACGTAAGTGCGTAGAAAGGATACCATCGGGTAACAATCTTCATACTACCTTGCCCCTTTATATGGTTGATCCATCTAAGAATTTCACTTGCATTTACTGTACTCTTAGGGGGCCTTGTAATATTGTTCATACTTACCTTACCTTGTGCGTAATGCCCTCAAACAGAATATTAAATAGACGAGCGGTTCCGTGTAATCCGATCATGACCTAGGAAATACTTAGACAATCATCACAAGTTGTGACCCAGGCAACAAAGATTTAAGGAGAAGCATTTGATAGTAGTGCATGATTACGTAAATACATTAAATTATCATAAAGTTATCACCAGTAATATTAGATATTAAAAAAAAACTTTGATAAAAAAACCCTCATTTTAAAATTTTGCTTTCGGCCTCCGAGAAGGTTGAGCCGCCCCTGACAACTGCTTTTCTGTCACTATTTCTCGATAACTAATTTAACAAATGCAAGGCTTTGTTTCTATTACCTAGTATGCGTTGCCTTATTCGAGTTTGAAAAGAGACTGAACATGACCAATGGAAAACTTAAAACTCGTACTAAAACTTATACTAAGAGTGCTTATTAGTTTATAGGTTAATAAACGAGATAACTAGCCCAAATATAAAGTTAAAACGTAAAACTCGGCCCAAAATATTTTTCTATCACTAGGCCCCAATGTCTAAATTTTTTTATAAGATTGGCCCACTCTCCAATTTAACCTAGCCCACTCTCTAATTTAACCTAAACCTAGATTGTTTAATTGGTGCAAAGGGTGAAATTATATATTACTTCCAAAACATTACAAGGAAAATAAGCATCTGCATTGACAGACCTATTCAGAGAACAAACCAAGATAAAAACTAAATTCTGGCCTATCAGATATCGGATAATACTAACAGGAAATCTGATAACTACATATACTAACTCTGATGTTATACAAAAATAGAGGAAACATCAGAACACGTGCTTCTCAGCATCATATCAAAGCAGTATTAATTCACTATATTAAAATTCACACAAATTGCACCAAGACCATAGCACCATAACTACATTTCCAAACCATCTTCTATATCTCTGATCATTCAACCATCATCCATTATGACCTAAGATGAGAAGAGGCAGGCATCATTAGAAAGCTATAGCCACCAATACCTCTCCATTTAAGGGCTATACCAGAATCCCACATTTCCACCAAAGAAAAGTGGCTACAGAGTGGGGACACACACCTTAAATGAGAACCAACCAGACCTCCTTGATAGATCATAACTAGGACCAAGTAGCCTCATCTTTCACATCTCACTATTCCTAGTTACATGAAATATCCTACAGATCAATTACCCTACTAAGTGAGAAACCTACCTTATGATCACACAAGAAAAATATCAGAACATGAATCCATCAGTTCCAACCAAGGCCAACTGAATAAGATACCATGCCAAAAAATAATCCTGAGGACCAAGATACAAGGCCATTCAATTATTGATCTCAAAAATTCATATTGATGGCTATCAAATCACAAGCCATATCCAATGTATTTCTTAGAATTCAAAAAGAACCCTATACTGATGATCAACATAAAAAAACATATCCTCAGGAAACTGCCTTATGATAAATAATACAAACATTAGAAGAATGATCAATAACATTGACTCCTCCTAAGTCCAATCAATATAACTGAAATACCTTCCAATGATCATATATCCATCAAAGTATCAGCCATCTGATTATCAATCTTAGAACTTCACATTCACTTCAGAGCTAAAAAGAGGAACCAAACTCCCCTTTAACTCTAAAAGAAAACAAACACTTTTAAGAGCTTTTCCTGAGATTACTAAACTAATCCAATCAATAAGTCCTTGCCATAGATTGGATATTTTTGAATTAATATCCCATTCTCTAGCCACTTCCTGAACATTGACTGAACTTTTGACTTTCAAGCTCAGTAATCTTAATTTTGTGGTATCCAAAATAATATCAGTTAAATGTAGTATACCACAGCTCAAAAAATAGTTCTACTAACAACACTTTTTATAGCTCTGCAATGCCCAACAGCCATATGGTTGACATTATCTATCCACTTCTGTTTAAACCTATTCAAATATCCTTTATCCTTAACTGCTTCCCAAACATCAGCAGCATATTTGCATTGAAAAAAGAGATGGTCATGAGAATCCATACAAAGGTTGCGGAGAGAACATTTCATAGTAGCATCATTGTTCCATTGAAAAATCTTGTCTTGAGTTTGCAATTTCCCCAAAATAGCCATCCAAAGAACATAAGTATGGCTAGGGATACATTGAGAAAACCACACCAAACTTTTACATAATCAATGGAAAAACAAAAGGACTTTTAAAATCTTCTTTGATTCCACGAGCATTATTTAAAATGAAACACTGGTTTTTAGTCCTTGTTGGAATTCAACTTCTATACATCAAGTTGACACAACTTACAAATGGTTTTCAAATTTGGTAAATCTGTTGGAATTCAACTTCCTGATTGTTGATGTTTTTCATTTACTTATGTGTTCTCGTGTATATGATAGGTTGTTATCAAACACTTTGTTGGTCGGCTCGGAGGTTCTGAGGAGATTGTAGCTAATGTAGTAGAATTGCAGCAACAACAAAAGCTTTATATATCTACGATCTGCAAAGGTAACCCACATTTCTTTAACTTGATTTACGAGTCTGTTACAATTTTTAGAAATATTCCATTTTTTCACGTTGCAACATCCTTTTTGATACTTTGATGGGTTTTGATGTTAAGTTATATTGCACAAATATTAGTGAAATATGTGCTCTTGTTATTTGATAATGATTTGGTGTTCGATGGTTTGCGCTAAGAGTGTATTATTATCATTTTATTTTGCGTCGTTTGTCGAGCGAGTTAAGTTTACTGGATTGTTGTGGTGGATTTTGATGCTGTTATATGTGAAGTCTTGCAAATACTATTGATATATCACAAGGTTAGCGCTAATTCTTATTGGATTATCAATACTTGCTAGTCAATTGATTTCCTCATAGTAGGGTGCCACCAAATTCGGGTTAATTTCCTCATCTAAGGGTGCCACAAAATTCTCCTCATCCAAGCAACAGGCAAGTGTTGTCTCATAGATTTTTATTTGAATTGGGATATAGTTGTAATTTTGTTTGTGCCTTATTAAATGATGCTTTTCTTGGGATTTTGATCATGGATCTTTTATGGTTATGCAGATGACATGCTTGCAGTAGGGCACATCGTATTCTATTGCTTGACGGGTGTTAAACCAACAAAGAAAACTTATTCAGACGGAATCCCGCAGAACATGCGAAGCCAATATATGATTCTCCATATGCTTTGCATCTGCTGAAGAAACTCTTACATGAAGGGTACGAGTCTTCTTCCTAAGATGAAGTCCCTTAAACTGTCGATTTAATTATTTAGCCCCAACCTATTAGTAAGAATTTAGATTGTTTATGCATTTTTCTACGTTCCAAGACCAACAGCTTAAGAAGTGTACGATGATCCTCTACTTTGGGATTCCCATAAAAATTTACGTTGAAAGTTAATATGTTTTTGAATTAGCTCCAACTTATTATATTTAGAACTGAAAACTATCACACGAATACCTCTGTTAGGCAGTGTACATTTGATTTAGGTTACCCATTTATCCTGCCTAACCTAAATCAAATGTACACTGCCTAACAGAGGTATGCGTGTGACAGATTTGAGTTATAAGCAATAAGTTGGAGCTGATTCAAAAACAGATTAATTTTCAATGTAAATTTTTTATGGGAATCCCAAAATAGAGGATCGTCGTACACCTATTAAGCTGTTGGTCTAGGAAAGGTAGAAAAATGCATAAATAAGTTAAATTCTAATTAAATCGACAGTTTAAGGGACTTCATCTTAGGAAGAAGACTCATACTCTTCATGTAAGAGTTTCTTCAGCAGATGCAAAGCATCATATACTGGCCTCACATGTTTTGCGTGTTTCAGTCTAAGTTTTCTTTGATGAATTTAACACCCGTAAAGCAATAGAATATGATATGCCCCACTACAAGCATGTCATCTGCATAACCATAAAAGATCCATGATCAAAATCTCAAGAAAAGCATCATTTAAAAAGGCACAAACAAAATTACAACTATATCCCAATTCAAATAAGAATCTATGAGACAACACTTGCCTGTTGATGAGGAGAATTTGGTGGCACATTTAGATGAGGAAATCAACCTGAATTTGGTGGCACCCTTCGATGATGAAATCAATTGACTAGCAACTTGATGAGGTATCATTTTGTACACTATTTTGGGGTCATTTAACCCCTTAAATCATGCAAATATGCCCAGATTACGTGCTTAATCGTTTATTTTCAGGTTTTTAGCACTTAGATAGCTTTTGGAGGAAATACACGTGACTTAGGCTCATTTGGAGAAGAAACAGACAAGATTACGAACCTACACCAAATCTCATGAAGATATATGCAAATAGTGGCTGGAGACGGCGTCGCAACCATAAAATGACATCGTCGTGATCAATCTAGTAACGGTGTCAGGAATATGGCGACGATGTCAAGACGTGGCTGACTTAAAGAGGATCTAGAATCGTCTTTGTGGCGACAGCGTCAGGATTGCAAAGCGATGCCGTTGCGTTGACATCTCTATAAATATAAATCCGTTTTTAGGGTTTTAGTGTGTAACTTTGGGATAATTTTGTATAACCCTAGGGAGATGAACCCTAGTCATTTTAGGAGCTTTATAGGTTATTTTTAGGGCCTTAAAAACCTATTGAACTACCTTGAATCCATGTTTTAATCAAGTAAGGTTATTTATCTTTAATCATTCAAATGTCTATGTGTTGTTTGATTAATTTATCTTCTTGCTTTATTTATAACATGCGAGGCTAAACCCTCCTTTGTATTTATCTATGATTGCATGAAACTTACGTTGTAGATCATTTTGATGTTGCTTCTTATTGATGAATGTGCGTGTTAGGCTTTAAAAACCCAGCTTTTGTCTGTATCGCTATTGATATGTCTAGGGAAACGCGAGTAGTGTAGAAAGGATACCATTGGTAACAGTCTTCATACTACATTACCCACTATATTGTTGATCCCTCTTAAGTTATTTCACATGCATTTAATGTACTCTTAGGGGCCTTGTAATAGTCTTCATACTACCTTACTTGTGCGCTGCCTTAACGGAATATTAAATAGACGGCGGGTTCATGTAATCCGTTCATGACCTAGGAAATACTTACACAGATCATCACAAGTGTGACAAAGCAACGGATCTAGGAGAAGCAATCTGAGGAGTAGTGCATGATTAGGTAAATACACTTGCTTATCATAAAGTTATCACTAGTAGATTAGATATTAATTAGTTTAGTAATTAGTTAAACAAACCAACCTCTCAAACCATAGATTTACCTGCTTTCTTATAAATATAAAAACACAAAAATAATCTTCTCTCAACCTCTAGAATTCTGTTAGACCATGATCAAGCCTTCCCAACCTATTCCCCTAGAGAATGATAACAACCCCCGAGTCTTGCCTATACTACACTGCAACGATTAGGTACACTGCCTAGGGGTTAAAACTTCGTGGTTGAAGTCCTACGACTACCGCTACATCCATGTTTTTGGCGCCGTGAATAGGGAATTAGATAGGTTTCGATTCTTAGTTTACTTAGTTCTAGTAACTTGAATCCTTTTAAGTGAGAATTTAATTTTTGTATATTAGCTTTCTTGTAGTCTATCTTTTCTTTGTGTTATCTGTCTTGTAAATCTATCACCATGAAACGTAGCACCTTTAGGAGGTTAACAAAACCTCTTGGTGAACCTAAAGAGAATTCCGAAGGCGTAGGAGAGGCCTAGCGTTCTACAACAAATAGAATCTACTCGAGCTTAGCCGGAAGAAACCTCTTTGATGATGAAGAATCCTCTTCCAACAACACTGGAACCAAACCGCTAACCCCTCTTAAAACCTTACGAGAACATTCTCGCCCCAACTCTTCTGGTTTCCAAAACCTAATCGTCCTCCCAACCAAACGAACAGGAAGAATCGTCGACTCATGCGACATCCTGCTAATTTAAGGAACATGCATGTTCCAACGATTAAGAAGCAAGGACCCACTCCATCATATCAAGCACTACTTACGTATCGTCGATAACATACAAGCTAACGGAGCTAGAAGGGATACATCTAGGATGTGTTTCTTTCACTTCTCCCTAAAAAGGAAAGCAGCAGCATGGTTTGATAGAATACCCCTACCCAAATCATGACATGGGATCAGCTCGCATCGCGATTCCTTGATTATTTCTATCCAGTGGGACGCACCTCATCCCTTAGAGATATGATCCTCCGATTCAGACAAGGGACTGACGAGTCTATCAAAAGCACTAGATCCATTTCCAGACTTAAATCAAATAGGCCCCCCCCCCCTCTTGGAAATACAAAAAAGGCTTCTTTGTACTAAATCTTTTTCGATAATTTATCTTGGAAACCGATGTGAACTCGATCAATCGCTCAATTCCGTTTCAACTCTCTCACCTAAGAAGAGGGGTGGATTCTAATAGAAGGCTTCGTCAATACCAAGCGATTTGTTGGATGACCCGTTACCATCCTGATTGTTTCTTCCATTACAGAGCAAATGCAACCATACATTTAGGCGGACGTCTAAAAAAGAGCCGCAACCATCTCCTACCTCAAAACACCTACTCGAAAGGTTGGGTTAAAAAACCCTACCTTATTTGCGACTACTGCGGAGGACCCCACGAAGTCGAAGAATGTAAACAGAACAACCCAGCTGACCAGGTATGCTTATTCGGGGGGATATCTGTGACGACACTTCCCTTCTGAGGTTCTATTAGAACGACGATGTCCTGCCATGGGGGAATTGCAAACAAAAAGAAGGAGAGGACGGACCTGAATGGGTTGTTAGGAGTAAGTTTAAAGACGAACTCCCTAACTTTATGCTCGAAAAGAAATTTCACACGAAAAGGATAGGAGAAATGCTTGACCAGCACCGTAAGGAGATGCATGAGCAATTCTACCAAATCTTCTCCACAATCGGGGAAAGCAAAACCCTTGAACCAGAGGCACCACCTTTTGCTATAACAACTAGATCTGGAGTTAGCACTCGAGACCCCTTTTCCCGGCCACTTCGTTAATCCAACTCTTGCAAAACAGCTGGATAGGGCGACTAAAAAAGAAGTGCTAAGGTGCAGATAGCAAGCTTTATAATATAACAACCCACAATTTTCATTAATGTAATTTTTTATCTATTAAATTAGATGCAAATTTCATCAATATAATATATACCTGATTAAATTAAGTACCAACATTTTTCACGGGAAAATTTTTGCTTTATTCCACCTATTATGCAAATAAACTTGCATTACCTAAGTAAATCGAGCTCACGTAAGCCTCTATGCCAATTTCATCAACGTTATAGCAGTAAATGTTATAATTTGGTCAAAGTATATGTTTTAAACTCTTATTTTATCATCACGTTATATATTTAAACATAACTTTAAAGATTATTACAAAATAGATTTTAATACGTTATTGTTTATATCAACAACCTAATGATATGAAATGTTTAAATATAAAGTGTATTTTCAAGCTTGCTATGGCATGTGTACAAGTGTACAATGCATATAAACTTTTTGGAATATAATTCTCTCCAAAACCAAGCGTTTAAACTCAATAAAGCTCAAAGTACAAGTTAAACCATGCATTAGAATTCAAACTAGGTCATTTTTACCTCTAAAATCATGTTTTTTTTATTTTTTTTCTTTACCACCACTTTACACACAAGTTACAAACACTTAAAGCCCAAATTCTAGATCTAAGACACCTCAAGCACCTCAAGCCAGCTCCATGAAATCACCTCCTTACACCGAGCTATTACCTTGGTCACTACTTACAGCACCACTCTAAGTAAAACTTATGGCAATGCTTCTTTTCTTTTCCTATATATGCACGCGGCATACTTACCTACACTTTCATAATTCACCTTCAAAACTTCATAATACCTAAAGCATATTCTAGCCTTGAATTGGAAGAGAAAAAAAAGAAGGTTTAAGCTAAGTAGAAGCCAATAGTTAAGATGAATGAAGTCCTTTGATCATAAACTTAAAAGTGTTCGACCCATTCATAAATTTAGACCTCAGTCAAGCTTTGGTAATCTTCACCATGTTCTATAAACTCTTGTATTGTTTTAGATTATAACAGCTCCTATACATCCTTATGATTCTCTGTAAATCAGCCTTAACCCTAAAAAGCTACGCATTTGGTTTTCCTAACCGAACGCCTTAAAAAACCCTAAAAAGATCTTTTTCGGGTATCTAACAAGCTATAAGCCATAAGCTGTTATTATAAGCTCATTTCATTAAGTCTTATCATTTCTATAGCTTGAAAATAATCTTAAAGCTTTTAACCATGGGTTAATCATTTTAAACGAAAGAAGCCATTTTGGATTTTTAGCTCACAAGCACTTTTCATAAGGCTTAAAGATCATTAAAAGTTATTATTTTAGCTTATAGTAATAAGCTAATACCTGTAAAATTAATTCTAAATCAAAATATCAATATTATGGTTTTTAGACTTGTTTCGCAAAAGGTTTCATGCATAGAGGTTTATATTGTAAATTCTTGAAACTATATAATAGAGGGGCTGGAAATGTTAATTATAGAAAGTTAATATCTTCAGGGTTGTTTTGTCATACTTGAATGTTAAAGATTTAATGTTTTAAAAATATACTTAATGGGTCTATTTTGTAAAATATATAAATATATAGATACTATATAGATATATATATATTATATTATATATTAGATATGCTTTTATTTATCAAGGGTATATATTGTCATTTAATATTCAAGGGTATAAAATGTAATCTTTTTTTATTAATTATAAAAATATATTTAAATATTTTAAGCGTCGATTTTATTAAAACCGACACATTTCGTCGTTCTCATCGTCGAACGAAAACACTAATATTTCTATTATGTTATATTCTTTAATAATTTTATCATCCGCTAGCTTTGAAGAAACTTAAGAAGATAAAACCTTATCATATAATCTATAATGCGTCACGTTACTATGGAGTTTCATGTGAGGGGTTTCATTTGGGTAGACGTTTTGACGAGTTGCTAGATTTACGATTTAAAGTGTTCTAGCTCCTAAATGTTCACTACATAACCTCTAGATTATGATAGCCGAATTAGTGATACGATATTTTCACAAGTTATCAAACCAAAAACCATTAAACTTTATGAAATAAAGTTTGTAATATCATCAATCAAACTAAGACTTGACATATTAGACCCAGGTTGCGTGACGAGGCGTTTGACATCTCAATTTGAATTAATTTCAAAATCAATCTAATACTGATAGGTGAGTTCATTGTCCCACTTTATTTTGTATTCTAAATCTCGTGGGAGATACATGCTATTAACCATGAATACAAGTGTTTTCCAACTGTATGCTCTCCTGATATGTTATTGCCTAAGTTTGCCTTCACTGCCAATATTTCTTAATCATGAACCATAGTCACTTACCAGTGAACACGAATATTTGGATAGATCTATTGGGGGTGAGACTACAGTTGGTGTACCCGTACTGGGAGTAACAAATCGACACTATATTTGAGAAAAATGGGTAACTTGTGAGGCTCCAAGTTTCCTTTCCTTATGCGGACAGGTTGTTCCTTCAGTTGTTAAATTGACTTCGGATGTTTAGTGTTTGTTGCTTGGAGCTTGATGGCAATAATAATGTCTTTCCATGATAATTGTATTACGTTTATATTATTACCACTTATGTTGACTTAGTATTTGGGACTATTACATTTGCAAAAAACTGTAAATTTCACTCAACCTTTGTGTTGATCCTTTTAGCATGTTTATCTCAGGTAATTGAGCAACTATGGCACGGAGTGGCATTGGACATGAGGACGTCCAAACCTGTTATCATTTAACTTTATGTTTTGAAATGTATTTTGGGACCTCTTTTGTAAAAACTCTGATGAATAATGAATGATAACTTATCAGTTAAAAATGAACTATTTTAAGTCGTTTCTATTATTGTGACTGATTCATGAAGTAATACCCCAGATTAGCTTCTGTTGCTATATGTCAAATATGGGGGTGTTACAGATTGGTATCAAGAGCCACGGTTATAGAGAACAAGGTTTAAACCTTAACTATAACTACTTTTTCCATCCAAGAAAGTCCTCCGTGCCACTCATTTCTTTTATATTTTTTTTTTTTTTTTTTTTTTTTTTTTTTTTCTATTTTTTTCTTTTTTTTATTTTTTATTCGAATTATATGTAAAAGATAACAGAAACTATTAGATTGTTATATAAATAACTTATGTTATTTACACTGGGTTGTTACAGAAATATGTCTTCAAACACTTCTGACTATATCTACCCTATTATCGTCCCATCTGATTTTGATGTTGAGGATGCCTTTTCCTCTACAAACACTCCTAACTATTATATAACCAACCCGGCTTCACCAGAATATCCCCAAGCTTTCATTGGGAATACACCTCTCATGATCCTTCAGATGATTTATCTAAGTATCTTTTGGCCTCACTAGCCATCTCACCTTTCCATGATGATCCATATATGAAGGTCATGCAAGCATATGATGCTACTAGTATTGAATACCTATTCCTCTGCACTAAGCTCCTATTGCTCCACCATCTGTTTGTGCCTCCATCTACTAGGGTTACCACTGTTTAATCCCCAAGATTTGTTCTTCCTAATGAGATTTTTCCACCGCAGAAAAAAAGCCGTTTCCTATCCACCCTCCTTTACTGGTTCTCTAACCACCTTAGGTATTTAAGATTGGAGAAAGTTCTCATAAGATGCATCTGGAACATCATGAGGAAACAGATAAAGACTATTTGAATAACTTGGAGCAAAGGAGAAGATAAGATAAAGGTCTTGTAAATTGTTTGAGTATTCATACTTCAAGATTTTGACCAAACTAGAACGAACTTCTAGAAGCCCGTACTTAGATTTCGAATTCAGTAAAGGGATAAATACGGGATTGATGCAAGATTGTTCTTGCTCGCGTTAGGACTTCTAATTTGAGTTACTCATCTTCTTTTTTTTTTTTTTTTTTTTTTTTTTCTTTTTGTCTTTTTTTTTTTTTTTATTTTAAGCATTTTAGGTTTGAACACGACAGATATTGAAAGAAATCATTTTGAACAAGATCCATAAGCTCAAGAATCCACAAGGGAGGACCCACATCCAACCAGGACTACTAGACTAGATCCTTATCATTTATAGCTTTTTGTTAGAATCCCAACCATTGGATGATGTGGCATAAATAATGACAACTTGTCAAATTTTCACTATGTAAATTATGTAGACAAGTTTGGTTTATGGATTAATATAGTGGTGATTTCCATTTATATCGCTGTTTTACTGATACGATTTTGTTTATCGTGGTTTGTCTATCCTTTGTCCTATATACAATTACTCATGTACGGTTGATCCATAATGAGTTATCTAAGTGGTAGCGGTTATCATACCACAACAATAAGAAGTAAACTCAGTCCCTGAGAACTCCTTAATGTGTTAAAGACTTGTTAGAATGTCAATTCCAAGATCTTCAATTATAACCTACAATGTAATATCAAAGGATGTGTATTTCCTTGTTAAAACATGCATCAAAATGAGAATCCATACAATGATATGTCAAATAAATTCAATATCACTAAGTATGAAATTTTTGATTTTTATACGATGACTTATGATATGACTATCATTATATGAATTCTTATTCTGTGTGGTCTTGTAAATGTTGATAGAATGGCTCAAGGGACACTGACATCTAGAGCACAGCATGTTCATCAGGCTGCCTATTAGGAAAAACTTGTTGCTGATATGTTTCCGTAGAGCTCTTGAAGCACAAGCTGCTACCACGACAAATGCTAACAATACCAATAGGAACAACGGATAAGGATCAGATTCTGTAGCCAAGAAATTTAGCTACAAAGAGTTTATGAGCTGCCAACCTTTCAATTTTAAAGGTATAGAAGGCGCTGTTGGCGTCATCCGTTGGTTTGAACAAACTGAATCGGTATTTTCCCGTAGCAACTGTACCGAGGACTGCAAAGTGAAATTTGCTATGGATTACTTTGACTGAGAAGATTTGTCTGGTGGAATTCATTGCCTATTGGAAATAGAGGAAGTTACAAGATCACCTGGTCCGAGTTTAAGAAGGCTATTATTAAGAATGAATTATCCCTCGACTGAGGTCAGAAAATAGAAGATGATTTTACAATTATGATTGTAAATGGGAATGATCTCAAGACTTACGTTAGAAGATTCCAGGAATTGGCAGTCTTATGCCCAACTATGGTGCCAAATTCTGAGAAACTCATGGAAGTCTTCATCGGGGATTACCCAGAAGTATTAAAGGAAATGTTACCGCTTCAAAGCCTCAAACTTTGGAGGACGCCAATTACCGTAATCAAGTTAATGGATTCAAGTAACAAAGCCATACATTATGTGCAAGGAATCAATGATCATAAACGAAAGTCTGATGATAGAAGAACCTTCAACAACAACAACTACCAAAATAACCGCAACAACAACAATAACAACCGCAACAATCATCACCACCAACAGCATAATAGAAGACAAGAAACTTTCAAGGCTTATGCTGCCGCCCCAAACTGAAAACAGTAGTATACTGGAAGCTTCCCTGTGTAGAAAATGTACCCTGCATCACCACAGGACCATTGCACTGTTTAAGTGCCAAAAACTTGTACAAGGTGGGGATCTGGACCAGGAACTGTAGAAACAAAGGGCCCATCCATGGAAGAACACTTGCAACTAGTGTCAGTAACTTGTCCAAGCTGTGCGGAAAAGGCATTACAAAAAACCAGTGCCCAAAGCAACGCAATGCCCTATGGAAGAGCATATTGTGGAGGGACAAGAACGCTCACCCAAGACCCAGAAATCATGTCACGGGTACCCGTTCCTTATTAAAAACCCACATCTAAAGCTAGAACTATTATTTGATTCAGGAGCCGATAAAAGTTTCGTATCCATATCTCTTGCTTCTATGCTTAATATCCCATCAATTACATTAGATACTACTTACGACATTGAAATGGCCGATGGATATTACGTAGGCACTAATACCGTATCTAGGTTTCACCATGTCTTGCTAAACCAAACCCTTGAAATGATTTCATGCCAATTAAATCGGTAGTTTTGTTGTTGTCTTTGGTTATGGATTGGTTATCTAAGTATCATGCTGAATTTATCCTATGATGAGAAAGTCGTCCAACATCCACATCGCGGTGTAACTTTGATCCATCGAGGTGATCAAAGTAAACACCCGACTAAGCCTCATATCCTGTATTTTAAAACTAAAAAGGTATATTTCTTAGAGGATATCAAGTTTCTAGCCACCGTATTGGAAAAGAAGTCAGCCGAGTATCAGGTTAGAAGAAATATACCAGTAGTCAGAGATTTTCTGGAAGTCTTTCCTGAAAATCTACCGGCATTTCTCAGTTCGGCCAAGTAGAATTCTAATTCGATTTATTTTCTAGGAGCCGGCACCAGAAATAGCTTGAGCACCTTACAGATTAACTCCTTCAGAAATGCAAGAACTATCTGACCAACTACAAGAGTTAGCAGACCGAGGTTTTATCTGACCAAGTACTTCGCCCTAGGGAGCTCCTGTCTTATTTGTTAAGAAGAAAGACGAGTCTTTATTTAACAACCTGTACATTCGAGTTCAATATTTATTTCACGTTTAATACGTGATTCATTCCAACTTTTACTTTTGAGTGAGAATTCATGTTTTCGATTCACCCGATCAGCGATTTTCGTGTTTTGTTAATTTGAAGCCGTGATTAAGATTTTAACCTATTATGTGTCTCACATAGCTTATTTTATTCATAAAATACCCCAACAACCATTGAAATATTTCTTAACACTTTACGTTTCATTTTTTTTACTTTTTCGTGTGATTTGTCAAAAACTACGCGTTTTGCTTAACCGACAACCTTTTTGTTTAAACCTTTGCCTTTTACATTCAAAATACATACACTAAATAATCCTCTTATGATCTTAAATTAGTCGTGTTTACAAACTGAGTTATTTCACTTTAAACGTATCGTTACCCGGTAAACCCAATTTTACGTTAAAACTCACGTTTTGCACTCTACCTTTAATTTATACTTAACATACAATATGCGTACACTAAATAAACAATGGGGATCAGATTTTTAACCCCCTTGGGACACCAAAAATGTCACAAGCCACCCCCATGTGCACCAATCACAAACACCTCATCCTCCCATACCCACGTACTCTCTTTTCTCTCTCTCTCTCTCTCTCTCACATACATGCATTTTAGATCTCACAAAATCCTTTCCTCTCTTTTCCTCTTCCATGGCTGCCACGAAAGCAATCGTCATCCCACAATAAACCACCCAAATATCTCATTTTTAAGCTCCAAAAATTCAAAGGATTAAAGAGAATAGAATTCTAAAGGAAGGATGCTTTTTGTTTGGTCTAAAAACTCCATCTTTACTTCCATTCATGAAGGTTTAGAGGGCTGAAGTTGTTGGGTTATTTGGGTGACTTAAATACTTGATTGTAAGTGTTCTTGAGGGTGTTTAGAAGCAAGGTGTTAAGGGGTTTTGAGTTTCCTTTGGTTCGAATCAACCAAGCAAGCAAGAAGGGTGTTTATGTTTTTGATTTTCTTGTCTTAATCCTATTCTTATAAGGTTATTTCTTTATCCTTGATCTTTCTTTGATTTTTATCCATGCAAATGGATGTTTAAGTTCTGTAAAAGTATGTTTGTTTATGTTCTTGAGGGTGTTTTCAATTATTGTGGCATTGCATGTGGGTAGATGATGATTAAAATGATGTTTAAATAAGTTTTGAAGTTAAAGGTTAGGACTGTTTGGATATCAGTAGCAAAACGTGGGTTTATCTCAAACTTTTTGGCCTATAGCCTCCTAGTAAATTTAATAAATGGATAGATATAGGTCTTAGCATCATGTGATAGTTGGATGCCCAACCAACTCCTCCGGATGAGGAAGTTATGGCCGTTTTACGGTAACTAGTCAAATCTGGATAGTTGTTTGGAAAACAGATTTAACCACTAAAATTTTTCACAAAGTTCTGCATTTTAAAGCATGGGTCAGTAGTAGACACATTAACCTAACTTGTTCAAGTGGAATCACTTTGATTGCTATCATGGTTTGGGATTTATGGCCGTTTTCGTAAAGGGTAAAATTTTTGGAAATAATCAGGTTTGAGTAGTCAGGGGTAAAAGAGTCTTTTACTATGGTTCTGAAACTTTGTAGAGGACGAGCCTTACATTTTTAAAAACTAGACTCGAAGGGCTTTCCAGGAGTGAAAGTCTCGTATTTAGAACATTTGTGAGCTAGGAGTTATGAGTCCATCAAGTCAAGTTAAAATCAGAAACTGAGTTTTTACGTCTAGTCTCAAAATTTAAAAACGATTAGTACACCTTGATAAAATGAGAATTAAAAGCCGAAACTTAGTAGATGTTTTATTACCTATAAGATCAGATTATAGGTCATGTATGGAGTAAAAAGGATTTGGGAAATTCTTAGTGCATTGTCATGCTTATCTCGGAAACATATCTCATGAACACTTATATTATCTTTACGTATTGGTCATATTTTATCGTTCTAGGTCGGGTCACGTCTTTTAGGTGGTGCATAGAGATCTTCTCTCCCGTCCGACACTTCACTTTACTCCTGATCTTCTTACATTTACGGTGAGTTTATAGCCCCATCTTTTCTTCTTTAATGGTTTTCATAACTATTTTCGGGGTGAGAATACATGCTTGTTTTACTAAGCAAAAATGATTGATTCCAATTTCATAAGCGTTACATGAATGCTTTTACGAAAATATTTTACTTGCTTTACACTTGATTTCTTAATACATGGGTGTTTACAGGAATTTATTAAAGTTGATTTTCTTATAATCGATTTGGGATCATTGAATATCTATTTACAAAACTAAGAGTTTCTGAAACATTTACTGTTTTAATTGGACACAGTGCTTGAAGGGTTTTGCTTGACCCGATTATGAGTTTTATCAGCATGAGTACCTATGCAAAAAGGTCCCTGGAAGAAAAAATTTAATGCACTGTTTAATTACCTTTGATGGTGTAAGCGCTAGTACATTAAGTAGATCGATTGGGTCGTGGACTGCCGTGTCTGGGGTTGTGACATCGATGGGCGATCACCCCTAAAAGACAGTTTGTATTGAGAATTTCTTATGTTTATTGAATATGACGGTTGAGGGGGCAAATATATGCAGTATTTTATATGCATTGGTTAACGTTTCAGTGGAATGAGCTTAAAGCTATAATATATTAATTCATTTACTTGACAATTGCATTCGTTTTCACTTGTAGGGGAGGTGGGTGGTTTATGGTTACGCTGGCTGATCTTAAACCTTGTGGTCCATTACTAAACATTACTTAATTTATTAAATCCCTACTTGAATTTCGAAAATAGTTCTTTGAAATGTTGTAATGCTACTTTTCTTTCAGAAATATTACTTGAATTATTTCAACACTGCTTTTACTTAAACCTATGAATTCACCAACATTATTGTTGACGTTTTTGCATGTATTTTCTCAAGATATTATATTGCTAGCTGTGCATTGGGCAGCAATTCGAAGTTCGCGTGGACTATAAAATTTAAGGACTTGGTTTTCTTCACATTCGATGATTATTTTCTTTAAATTATACAAATGAGTCATCGTCTTGAATCTCTGTAATTTTTGTTAAAAAAAGCAAATATTGGGACCTGAATTTACTCTGAAAATTTTGATCGAATGTGACTTTTATTAATATCTCTTTGATGGTCGTTTTTCTGTAATTGTACTTTATACTATGGAGTAGCACCCAATGTGGTATTCCGCTCGCGTTGATGATTATTATCTGGGGTGTTACACTTTAGAATGTATATCGATTATCGCGGAGCTGAATTAAACTCACCGTAATAATCGTTACCCATTTACCAGGATCGATGATCTATCGTACAACTTCAAGGTTCGAGTGTTTACTCAAAGATTGACTTAAGATCAGGCTATCACCAACTGAGAGTCAGGGATGAAGATATTCCCAAGACTACTTTCATAACACGATACGGACACTACGAATTCCAAGTGTTGTGTATTGTTTAACTAACGTACTGCTGTATTCCATGGATCTCATGGAATCGTGTGTGTAAACCATACTTGGATAAATTTGTAATGGTATTCATTGATGATATTCTCTACTCCCGTAACAAAGAAGAACACGCAGATCACCTGAGAATAATTCTTAAAATTATCAAAAAGGAGAAATTATATGCCAAGATCTCCAATGGTTTTTCTGGATCAGTATCGTGCAGTTTTCTTGGGCACGTAATTGATAGTCAAGGAATTCATGTTGACCCCACCAAGATTAAAGCAGTTAAGAATTGGGCATCTCCTACCACTCCCACAGAAGTACGCCAATTCTTAGGACTAGCCGGCTACTATCGGAGATTTATCAAAGATTTTTTTGAAGATTGCAAAGTCTTTGACTGAATTAACCTAGAAAAACAAGAAGTATATCTAGGGAGAAGATCAAGAGTCCGCCTTCCAAACTCCTAAAACAAAAATCTATGTAAAGCTCCCAATCTTTGCATTACAATAAGGGATGATGACTTTGCGTTTATGATGATGCATCACATCAAGGTTGGGAGCAGTGTTAATTCAAAAGAGAAATGATTATTGCATATGCATCCTGACAACTCAAGCCTAATGAAGAAAACTATACCACACACGACCTCGAATTAGGAGCAGTTGCGTTCGCTCTTAAAATTTGGAGACACTGTCTGTATGGCATAAAGAATACTGTGTTCACTGATCATAAAATTCTTCAACATATCCTTGATCAAAAAGAGTTGAACATGAGACAACGTCGTTGGTTAGAATTGCTCACAGATCATGATTGTGAGATTCGCTATCATCCTGGAAAGGGAAATGTTGTAGCAGATGCCTTAAACCGGAAAGAACAAAAACAAACCACTCTGAGTCAGGGCATTAGTCATGACCCTTCACCCAAAATTAACATCATAAATCCTCGAGCCTAAAACGACGCATCAAAAGAAGAAAACATCAAAAGCTGAGAACTATGAGGAATGGACAAAAGCATTTGAAGTACGTCTAAGGGAAACTATGTTTATCAAGAATCAAAGTGGTTACCACTCTTTTGGTAATTTGTGGGACTTTATATGCGTAAATCCCATAAATCAAAGTTTCCATCCACCCAGGGTTCTGACAAGATGTATAGGATCTAAAGAAATCTATTGGTGGCCTAAACATGAAGGAAATCATCGCAGAATATGTTGCAAGTGTTTGACTGTTCATAGAGGTTGTAAAGCAGAATGTTTGAATCATTCCAGCTTCTGATACAACCAGAGATTCTACATGAAACAGGAAAGGAATAATGATGGGCCTTCGTTACAAAACTACCTAAAACGTCAGCGACATGACATAATTTGGGTCATTGTTAGATCACCTAACAAATCAGCAAATCTTCATCCACTAGAGGCAATAGATAGTATGGAAACCCTTACCAAGTTTATATATAAAGAAATTAGTCTACGGCATGGAATGCCGATATCTATCATCTCAAATTGTTGACAGTCATTTACATCCAGAATTATGGCAGTTATTCAGAATGCTTTGGGTATTAATTAGACATGAGTTGACATATCATTCGAAACTGATGGATAAGTGAAAGAAACCATCCAAACACTCAAAGGGACATTGCTTTGAGCCTGTTCCGTTATAGATTTTGGAACAAGGTTGGAAAAGACAATTACCATTGGTAGAATTTTCTTACTACTCAACAGTTACCATGCCGTATGTTGGAATTATATGTTGAGTTGATAAGACAAAAAACATTTGAGAAAGATAAAGAGACTTAAAAGACAAATGAGGAATTCTTCAAAAGATGGCAAGAATACAGAAGATTTTTCCTCGAGTTATTGTATTAATTAGGAAGATTTAGTTGTTTCCTAATACTTATCCTTTGTAAACATAATATCTCTAGTATATAAAGAGATATAGGTCGTGTTATTTTCTGTGTTTCAAAAGATGTAAACACCATAAAAGTGTGTGTGTGTCTAGGCGTCAAGTCCTCTAAGTAGACCGCTAGAATTTGTGTGTTTCAGCCTTAAAGATCTTTGATTCATTATTATAGTTGAGATAACACATCTAGAGTGATCATCTAGAATTGGGGCTGTTAGGAACGTTTGGTTATTAATGAAGAAACACCTTGTTAAATATCATTGTTCTTGATGGTAATTTGATATACATATTCCTATGTTTAATGTTATGTTATTCCTAGATAATAAGATCTTAAACCAATCATGAGCTTACAACGATCTTTAGGTTTTACAATTGGGTATCAGAGCCTCGTGGGCTCGTGATCTAGGATTCAAGGTTTTGGAGAAACCCCTTAAAAACGCCTAATTTTCAAAAAAATCCGTTTGTGGTAAAAGTTTTATAGGGTTTTATAGTTTATTGATATAACAAGGCTTATATTTCCTCCTCTCTACCTAATTCGGTATGTGATTACGATGTAACTCTTGGTTACTTTTAAGGGTTCTTTGATGAAGGATTTGATTTCGTTAATTTGTCTACATATATATGATCTCCGTCATTAGTGTTACAAGATGTTTCTAGGCTGCTCCGTTCTGTTTGTCTTATGATTCATGGGGGGGGGGGGGGGGGGGGGGGGTGGTTATTTGTTATACGATAGAATGACTTTCAACTGCTCTTGATGATTTGATGTTTTCTTGCGCATCCTGGTATTAGTCTTGTAATAAACGTTTGGGGTAATTGGTTCAATAAGGATGGTTAGGATTCTACTTATTGGGCATTTGAAACCCTAGTTTCTAGGGTTTCTATTTTATAAATCATGCTGCTAACCATGGTCGTTATTATGGAACCATGTTACTACTGATATGATTGTGTAGCTACTGTTGTTGTCTCATCTGCTGGTGATTTTATATTTAGATGTTCTCATAATGCTTCAACAAGGAAAAGAAGATTATGTGAGAATAAAGGTTTAGTGAAATGAGCAATTCAACAGGATGCGATCGACAAGAAGAACTAAAAGTATTATAGCAGAGAACAGTTATAATGTAAAGAAATGT
The DNA here is from genome assembly GCA_026074375.1 of Tanacetum coccineum. NCBI lineage: Eukaryota > Viridiplantae > Streptophyta > Magnoliopsida > Asterales > Asteraceae > Tanacetum > Tanacetum coccineum. Next base: position 80,242 of record BQNB010000962.1, read on the forward strand.
ATGGTATAACATGTTCCAATGACAATGATTCGTTGGTTGGAGAGATATGATTATTTAGGTTCTCTGTGTCAAAAGATTCTTGTTTAATACTATTTGGGTCTGTTCATGCTTTTAGTACTGTTCGAACATGCTACTGAAAGGAAGGTACTGTTCGTTGGGGTTGCTCATGTGAGTATGTAGTATAATATATATATATTATATATATATATATTATTTACTATCATTTATTATATATTATATATCTATTATTATTCCTTAGGTGGGTGGGCTTCTAAGTTTATATGTTTCGTGCATACTGTTGGATTAACAAAGTGCCACATGTAGTAATTGTTTAAACTGCTGTTTATAAACTTAGTACTTGTGGTTAATAATGCTACCCTTACAGTTATTACTGCTTGTCATTTCTATTGTTAAATACTGCTTCTCTTTGTCCTCGAGGAAGTTTTTTAAACGTGCCAGTGTAGTCCAAGAAAAAGAAGTTTATACTGATAGTTGGTTTGATATCGGGTGACAAAGCATGTTTGTAGTTCTCAGCTGAGTTATGTTTTTGGACAATACACACAGGATGTTTGGTTTTTGGATTTTGGTTTTGATTTTAATGTTCTCAAAAGTTTAAAGGCTCGTATTTCTTGGATTAATTGATTACGAAGAGGATTATTTATCACTTATTTGGAGTTTAAGTGGAGTTTCACAGGTTTGTGTTTTATCATATCTCAAATGGCTTACAACATTTGAAGATAACTTGTTCGTGCTTAGAAACGATGTGACGAAGACTTGACAAATCTAGCAAAGGTGTGCGATTTCTCTTATGGTGCTCAATGCATACATTTGCGCTAGCTCGATCCTTTGGTTATGTGTACTCATAGAAGATGAGGAATTTTGTCAAGAGGTTTGCGATCTATTATTACTTTGGTCTTTGTATGAGGTGACGTCACGTGATAATACAGTTATAAGACATCAGTTTATGGTTGTTTACTTCTCTGCATCAAGTTCATAATAACTAGTTTTCTTCATCAATATTTCAATTACATAGAGCCTAATTCAAGAAATGGTTAACCTATGGGTTTTAGGGGAAGCTTAAAGTTACATAATGTTTAATCTTTTTATGCTACATCACAGTGAAGGTTTTTACTACTGCTTCGTAATTTTTTACTGTAGTTTAAGATTTACTGCTCAAGCTTTTATTTTTAAGGCCCGTCATGGAAGGTAATTTGAGTTGATGGAAGCTTGGATTAGGAGTGTGATAGTGATTTGTGGTTGTCGAACTCAAGAGTTGCATCTTTAGTCCACTATTTTATTATGTCAAAAGGGGAAGAAGATTTACAAAGAATGTGCAACTTACAGATCCTTGGTGGAATTGCATAGATCCTTATTCTTTCATATATATATTAGCTTCAGGGGAAGTTCGTGCTTATTTTGGTTTTGTCATTATCAACTAGGGGAAGATTGTTGGGAATTATATTTGAGTTGATAAGACAAAACATATGAAAGATGAAGGACTTAAAAGACAAAGGAGGAATTCTTCAAAAGATGGAAGATTACAGAAGATTTCCTAAGAGATAATTGTAAAAATAGGAAGATTTATTATTTCTAATACCTTTCCTTTGTAATCCTAATATCTTTGTGTAAAAGAGATATAAGGTCATTATTTTTTTTTGTCGAAAAGATGTAATACTCAAGAAAAGTGTGTGTGTCTAGGTGTTAAGTCCTCTAAGTGGACACTTAGAATTTATGTGTTTTAGCCTCAAGGATCTTTGATTCCTTGTTATAGTTTAGATAACATGTTCTCGTAAGTTAATCATTAGAATTGGGGTTGTTAGGAACGTTTGGTTATTAATGAAGAAGCACCTTGTTGAATATCATTGTTCTTATGTTAATTCCGCTATACATATTCTACGTTCAATGTTATTGTTAATCCTAGATATAAGATCTAAACAATCTGAGCTTACAACGATCTTTAGGTTTCCACACAGTATTAAGGCAACACCATTCGAGGCACTTTATGGTCAAAAGTGCAGATCACCTGTCTGCTGGGCCAAAGTTGGAGATGTTCAATCCCGGGTACAGAGATAAGCACATGAACCCATCGAAAAGATAGTATAAATCCGACAACGCTTGCAAGCTGCAAGAGATTAGAAAAGGAGTTATGCCAATGTAAGGAGAAAGCCTTTGGAATTCTAAGTTGGAGATCATGTTATGTTGAAAGTATCACCTTGAAAAGGTGTCATTCGATTCGAAAAGCGAGGAAAGCTTAATCCCTGGTACGTTGGAACATTTAAGATCCTTAAAAGGGTCGGCCCAGTGGCATACACACTTGAGCTTCCTAAAGAACTCAGTAGTGTCCATAGTACTTTCCACGTTTATAATCTAAAGAAATGCCTATCTGATGAATCTCTCGTCATTCTAATGAAAGAGCTTCGGCTTGATGACACACTTAATTTTATGGAAGAACCAGTGGAAATTATGGATCGAGAAGTCAAGCAACTAAGTCCAAAGTTGTAATTTTCCTTAGTCAAAGTAAGATGGAACTCTAAAGAGGACCAGAATTTCACATGGCGTACGCGAAGATCAAATTCGTGCCAAGTTATCCGCAATATTTTCAACATCACTCCGACATAAAATAAATCTCAGGACGAGAGTTTAATTTTAAGTTGAGAGACTATAACTACCCCCAAAATTTTCATCAATGTAATTACTCCATCTATTAAATTAGATGCAATTGGTCATCAATTGTATTATCTATATTAAATTATGTACAACATTTTTCAGGGAATATTTTTGCTTTATTCCACCTATTATGCAACATAACTTGCATAACCAAAGTAAACGAGATCACGCAACCTACATATGACAATTTCATCAATGTTTATGTATAACAACCCATAATTTTCTAGTATTTCATCAATGTAATACCTACTTACTATATTAAGTACTACTTTTTCACGGTAATAAAATTTCATTTCATTCTATTTCATTACGTATCATAGTTTACATTTCTAAAGTTAACAAAGCTCACGCAACCTACCTATAACAATCCTATCTACATATATGTCAAGCAAACATTATAACATGTCAAGTCAATATCATAATATCATTTTTACAAAGTACCAGTACTCATATATGTTACCATTGGCTACGTTATATCAAGACAGCTTTAATTCCATTAACGTTTACGTTTAAACCCTAATTTTATAAAAGTACACATTCAAATGAATGTACAATCAATAAAAAGCACATGTACAAGTATATTACATATTCATTTGGAATATACTGTTCCCCTAAAATTAAGTACAATCATTTAAAGCATAATTGTTAATGTCATTAATGCATGAATCAAAATAAGCCATTTTACCTTTGTTTTCATAAGAAAACTTGTTAAAATAATAAAGTACAAGGTACAAGGCAAATCATGCATTCATTTCACATTCTATATCATTCTCATTTCATAAGATTTCATGAAATCAAACCTAGAAACCCTAACCCAAGCTAAATACTAAACCGAGACCCGTTTCTTGGTTTTTATCCATTTTAAACCTAAACCATTACTCAAATAATATGTAGTACATAAATTTCAAATTACAAATCTTATTCCAATCATTTATAACATCATTATACACCAAATGCAAGCAAAAACATAGTTCTGAAACCTAAATCCAAACCCGCGACCCATTTACTCATTTTTACCCATTTTGAACTCGAACCAATAATTGAATATTGTTATAATTCTATATAAACCTTACGTCTTTAATACATCCTTATATTACCAATGCACTCGATAAATCTAAGTCATGAAAACCGAAATCGTGCCCTAACCCCGCTTCACTTGAAACCGCGAAATCTTTTTGGCTTTATTTAGACCCATTTTAATAACCAACCATGCAGCCACACATTTCAAGCAGCTCCATCACCATCTACAAGCAGCTTACAAGGCTTTCTTTTCCATTTCATGGCTACAAATCAAGCCACATCCTTCCTTTTGCTCCTTAACAAGCCGCGGCTAAGAAACCTCCACCTAAGACCTCTCCAACACCTCCACCAAATTGCTACTTCCTTTACTCATCCAATAGCTGAACTTATCACCTGCATGTGTCACTTAACTTAGCCACAAGTTACCTTGGCCTTCAAGGTCCATTCGACTTATAAATAGACATGCATAACCTTCATTCTAACTTACACCATCAATCTTTCTTCTTCTATAACCATCAATGGCATCCAAAGTATGATAAGGAAGTCCCAAGGAGGTCCAAGAGCAGAAAACAAGTGAAGAAACAAAGCCTTGAATCCCCAAAGAAGTTATACTAGGCGTACGAAAGCAAAAGTCCCATTTCGACCCATTTTTAAATCCTCAAGCTCAAACCCAGGTTCTTTAAGCTCATGATCTGTTCTATAACTTTTATAATATTCATATGATCCTAAATGTACTCTTGTTTCAAGCTTTTAACTCAAAAATCACTCGTTCTTAAGTTTTGATCCAAAACAAACCCACAAAACCCTAATTTCGTGTTTTTCTTAAATCTATAAGCTAAAATGGAACACCCCCAAATATATGACAACGCAGCGGAATCCACTTGGGGTGCTACTTCATAATACACAGCGCTAGATACAAGAGAACGACCTCTAGGTGTCGTTTGTAAAACAATCTCGTGATTTTCTGAAATCAAAATAATTTGTCCCATATTGCATCACAATGAAAGCTTGAAAGCAACACAACAAGATTTGATCATTTGAGAAATCAAGTATGAAATCTTGTCAATTTAGACTCCAATGCACATCAGATAATCCAAGCATTTAATTCCCCTGAGAAAAACATGCTTAAAAACGTCAACATAAAGTTTCGGTGTGTTTCATAGGTCAGTTTAGATATGAATAATAACCCAAAGGTTTCCAAAGTATATATGACCATTTAATTCCTTAAATGTCATTTCAAAATATATATATATGATTTCTAAAATCAACAGTTGCAAAACATGCCAGACCATTTAAATATCCAAATAGTCGCCAACGTATAACATAGGACACAAGATTTTCCACGGGATAAAGCCAAACTGCAACTATCAAACATTAAACTTCCCGTGATGAAAAACAAAAAATGCAAAACATTCAAGAAACCGCTGATTATGTTTCCTAAAGGCACTTGACACTAAAGGCTCGACGTCTTCTTGCAATAATATATATTGCAGTTTCTGCCCCGATTAGATTGGTTCTAACCCGAAACATCTCCAAATTCGACATGCTATAACGTTCGTTCCGGTGATAACCTAGTCACTCCGAACGAGGGGAGGTCGGTTCCAAAATACGATCTATTTATAAACATTCGCGCTCACATAATTGGAATGAACAACAAATCTTAAATTGACAGTTCATGATAAAGGGCTCAACTTGGGTTATCGCTACTTAGAACTCGTAATTCATAATATTTAAAATTGAACACTTGTGTCCATTTATAAAAACGATGCATAATTTAATCCCAAAAGTATATATAACCGTTATCCAAAACGAGTAATAGTGTGTTATTAAACTCATATTATCCCTTTAAAAAACAATACATTGTTATAAGATAACACAGTATAGTAAAGAGTTTGTAGGACAAGCATGTGTCCCCCTCGCGGGTTTATAAACATTCAAAAGATTGAAAAGCGAGGTTATGAAACTCACCTCGATGACGTAGAACGATTGACAGATAGGCATCTAATATGCACAATACGAACGGAAGACGAAGCGGCTCGATCAAGAAGTTGCCACTTATGTCTTAACGGCTAAGTCCATCTAGCTAGGATATGGTATTTGGGTTCCCCGATGAATAGGCACTTCAACACGACCATTGATAAAGATTTTGATTCTCCAAGTTGTAATAGTTTGGTGATTGGTTAAATAAATAAATTGAAAATAAACCCAAACCATGTAATATATTCCGTATATATTTTAGGTAAAAAATAAACCCTTATATAACTCATAAAGACAAACAATCCAAAGATTAATGTGACGTATATAATGCCTTGCAAGTATTATATAATAAGTGTGAGCAAAATAATTAAACCAATTAGTTTGACTCATTTTCTGAAATCTCCTCCTAATTTTAATTGAAAGTCTTGTATAAACGTAATCGTACGTTTTTATGATTACCATTTAACAGTTACCTATGTTTGGTAAAGCATTTTACAACTAAATTTTTAAGGGTTACCCTCTAGATTGATACGAAAATGGAAAGCGTTATATAAACGGAGAATTCATGATGGAATTTATATAATTTACTATATTTACGATTCACTGAAACTGCTATTATTCTATAAACCGATAAAGGAACTAAGTTATATTTTAAAGATATACTAAAATATAACTGTATAATAACCTGACAACGAACGAAAACTATACTTTTACAATGAGACGAACTGTTTTAGACGCGACCCGTCGAAGAAACGAAATATATTTTATAAAATATTATTTATATTTTATAATGATTATAAACTGTTACAAGCATCGGTTGTTTAATTCATAACGTTAAGACATGTGTCTACCATTATTCAAAGTCTTTTTATTAATTAAATTGGTTGTCAAACTAATTGGTTTAATTAATTATTCACACTTATTATATAATACCTGCAAGGTATTATATACTTTTCATTAATCTTTGGATTGATTGTCCTTGTTATATAATTCACGGTAGGAATTAGATAAGGGTTATTTTTCATAAGTAATATATAAAGAATATATATTACACACTTTGCGTATATTTTCAATTTATTTATTTAACCAACCACCAAACCATACAACGTTAAATCTAAATCTTCATCAACGTGTAGCGTTGATGTAACCATTCATCGGGAAACCCAAATACATTATCCTAGGCTAGTGGATCTTAGCCGTTAAGATTAGTTGCAACTTCTTGATCGAGCAGCTTCGTCTTCCGTTAATGTTGTGCATATTAGATGCCTATCTGCCAATCGTTCTTCATCATCAATGTGAGTTCATAACCTCGCTTTTCAATCTTTTGAATGTTTATAAACCCGCGAGGGGGAATACATGCTTGTCTACAAACTCTTTACTTACTGGGTCATCTTATAACAATGTGATTGTTTTTAAAGGATATTATGAGTTTCATAGCCTCACTTTTACTCGTTATGGATAAATGTTTTATATATTTTTGGAGTGAAAACATGCATTGTTTTATAAATGGACACAAGTGGATCAATTTTATATTATGATTACGTGTTGCCTAAGTAGCGATAACCCAAGTTGAGCCCCTTTATCATGAACTGTCAATTGCATAGATGTAGTTGTGAATTACATTATGTGAGCGCGAATGTTATGAATAGATCTATTTGGGAAACGACCTCCCCGTTCGGGTGACTAGCTATCACCGGGAACGAACGTTATAGCATGTCGAATTTGGGGATGTTTCGGGTTAGACATCTAATCGGGGCAGAAATTGCAATATATATTATTGCAAGAAAGATCGTCGAGCTTCAGTGTCATGAGCTTAGGAAACGTAATCAGGGTCTCGTGATGTTTGCATTTGTTGTTTCATCACGGGAAGTTTATATGTTGTGATAAGTGCTGTTTGCTTTATCACGGGGAAAAATCTTGTGGTCCTATGTTATACGTTTTGGCGACTATTTGGAGATTTAAATGGTCTGGCATGTTTTGCAACTGTTGATTTTAGAAATCATTCATATATTTTGAAAGGACATTTAAAGAATTAAATAGTCATATATACTTTGGAAACCTTTGGTTTATTATTATTATCTAAACTGACACCTATGATAACTCTCCAACTTTATGTTGCGTTTTAGGCATGTTTTTCTCAGGTGAATAGATGCTAGGACTATTAGATGTGCATTGTGTCTAAATTGACAAAGATTTATATAAATTAGATTTCTACAAATGATCAAATCTCGTTGTGTCGCTTTCAAGCTTTTCATTGTGATGCAATTATGGGACAACTATTATATTGATTTCAGAAAATCAACGAGATTGTTTTACAAACGACACATTTAGAGGTCGTTCTCTTGTATCAAGCGCTGTGTATTATGAAGTAGCACCCCATGTGGTATTCCGCTGCGTTGTATGATTTTTGGGGGTGTTACAACCAACGTATTATGCACGATGTTTTAGAAGTAAACGAGACAATTGTTTCACTCGCAATGTCTTAAAATAAACAAGACCATTGTATCACTCACAATGTCTTAGGATAGTTATATATATATATATATATATATAGAAAACTTCCATATATGTAAATGAGGAAATATACGTAAGGCAAACGTAAACGCAGAGAAGAAGAGACGCAAGACAAACGTAAGCTCATAGCAAAATAGAGCTCAAGGGCAAAATTAAACGCAAAGAAATATAACGCAGGGAACGATAAACATAGGGCAGGGATAAACCCATATCATATCATGTTCAAGGGCAAAATGTGTTTACTCACGTATACGGATTGCAAAAACAGTATAAGGCACACGTAAAAAACCACGTAGGATCACTACTGGTTATAACCAGACCTAGTTATTTACTACCTGGTTCTCTATAAACTTGGCTCTGATTACCTAATCTGTCAAACCAAACTCGGGCCTGGACGAAATAAGTGTCCGGGGACGTTGGACGTATAATAATCATCAACACAAAGTACAAAGAACCGCCCACTAATGGAATTGGGTTGAAATCATAACTCGTTGTATTTATTAAAAATGGATAAGTCTTACTATATTTAAAATGAAATTTAAAACGTTGCGGAAGCATAATTAAGTTTTCAAAAGAAAACGAGTATGAATGATAATAAAGTCTTGAAAGATGATATCATATTACACGTGTACTCTACATAGAACATCAGAGAAGTCCAAAGCTAAGTACCTGAAAACATGCTTAAAACGTCAACATAAAGTTGGTGAATTCATAGGTTTAGTTCAAACGTAATTAGTGCGGACCACAAGTTTATCTAAACGTATGCGACAGTTATAACAGATACAACTTCACATAAAAAGGTATTTACGTTGCACTAAGCTCATGACACCGACGCTCAATTCACGTAGCATATACCATGACAAATATCCGTTAGTCCTTTGCAAACTCGGACTAGTAAGTGCTTCTTACCCGGATAGGGATAATTAGTCCCAATAGATCTATTTATTCACTCGCGCCCACTTAACCAAAGGATGGTTACAATAATTAACGGTTCATGATGATTCGGGTAATAGTGGTCTAACGCTACTTAGGCAACACGTAAACAGGGAAATCCTTAATATATGTACTTGTCGTACCATGTTAAAAATCAAAGCAAATGTTTCTCACGCCTAAGTTTATATAAACATTTATTCAAAACGAGTAAAAGTTGGGCTATGAATCACCTTATGCGAGTTGTGGATCAAAAGAAATCAATCAAGTGAAGACGAATCTCACGGTCCTAGCGACAACCTAGCATATAGTTGTCGTTTAAGAATGATGTATAACGAATAACAGCTTAACGCAAGAGCTGATCATCCGAACATGAGTAGACACGACGTATCCTTTTCAAAACGTACTTTCTAAAGTTATAAGTTTTGACAAGTCTCGACATTTTGAAACATCTTCAAAACTATTTTGTCTTTTAGTGTATTTCGTCTTTTAGTGTGTTTCGTCTTTTAGTGTATTTTGTCTTTTAGTGTATTTCGTCTTTTAGTGACCCGACACACCAAAGTCGACTCAATAACCGTAAATGTTGACCTAAACTCGACACTTAACGTCATTCTTCATTTTATCATTAGTTTGATAATAAAAGTATATTGTTCGACGCTTTTATAAAGTTTAATAAATTTCAGCATGACCTTTCTAAATATCAAGTTCTCCATTTTTTCCGTCTCGACTTCGTTATAAGTAACATCTTTTATTGATCGAATGAATATCCGAATCGCTTTTCGACAATACCGCAATTATTGCAAAATCAATTCCCATTCTAAACCTATACTACTTGCGACTTTCAATTTACACTTCCGACAAATCCAACATTAACTTAATCCCTTCGCCAACAATATTTTAACTCATATCTCGATAAATCTCAAATAAATGATATAGCCGTAGTAATAACAATATATATATCAAAATAGTCACAATGAACTTTTAAACGCAAAAGTACAACTACTTATCTTTTTATGTTCTTCTATTTATAAATAAAAAGATTAAAACTTTGAGACTTGTAGTTTATAGAAAAAAATTAAGGTTAATGGATTTTCACAACGATCCGCTTTGTACACCTTGTTAGGAATGATATTCGAATGCAAGAAAAACTCTGTATCAAAAAAGAAGAGATGACTTACAGAAAACGCAACTGAAAAGTATGATTAAAACTAAGTACACCAAACGTTGTTTATAAACTACCCGGATGAAATAACAATCAACCTCGAACAATATATCGTCAAATGGTTTGATCAAAGATTAAAAAGATATGGATTTGGTGTGTGTTTGTAGGCGTCGGCCAAGAAAGAAAACAAAGGAGAGTTGTGTGTTTTTCTTTGTGGAGTGAATGAATGAAAGATGTAATATGATATGGTATTTATAGTGTGACTCTAGCTTCATTAGTAAGAAAAATTTGAAATATAAGAGTGTGTGTGGGTGGGTATCGTTAAACACAAAGGGGACAACACAATGGGACCAATTTGATCTCCCAATCAAACCCTTGTGTGTACATGTCCTTGCTCCCATATTGTAGGATGGTTTGTCTCTTGGTTGGTTTCAAAATTTTGGCATCCTAAGTATATGTGTGAGTGTATTCGGTTGGAAGAGCAAGAGAGGGGAAGGGGACCAAAATGATCCACCAATGAGGGACTAGGAAGGACTTGTACAAGTGCCACTTTGTAGGAAGCATGTTAACTTGTATCACAATTTCAAAAATGGAATCCCATGCTAGAGTGTGTGCATATTCGGTTGAAAACAAAGCCAATGGGGGGACCAATTGGTTTCCAACATTCCAGGACATGCAAAGATGCTCTTGATTTAATTTCTAAGTAACCATGCACACTATATAATCCTAGTTATTTACGGAATACGCACGAACTGAAAACACGTAGAAACTTTATGAAAAATTCTAAAAATTTAAATATCAACTAAAAACGTAAAAACGCGTCTATTGACAAAAGACTACGATGATTGGATGCACGGATCGCTTCCGGCAATGATTCTTAGTACATAACCGAACAACTTCCCAGTTACCCGTAAAAATTAAACGAAACATTAAAAATTTAAATTACCAAACGGAAACGGCTAAAATATTGATCAGAAATTTATGGTGTGTGACACCCTAAAGGGTTTTTCGGTGATCTTTGATCTCCTCTAATTCGACAACAATAAACCCTAACCTAGGGTTTTCGGTGGTGTTTGGTTCTCTTTTAGTCGACAACTATAAGAACCCAAATTACGGTTTTTGGTTCTTGATTTTCTCCTTCAACCGAATTCGGTAAAACCCTAATTAGGGTTTCCTGATTTTTGGTTCAACATACAAAGGGTTGTTTGGTTTTCGGTTCAAGTAAAGAAGCATTTAACCATCGGTGTTTGGAGCTCGCGAAGTTACGACTAGCATTGTTGCGTACTTGTTCGACGTGTTGTGTATGCAACCATAGAGGTGATAATTTAATCTCTCAATTCAAGATCAAGATTCTCGTTTAATTGACTTTGTCTTTAACTTCAAAGGGTTAGTGTTTTCTCTTTTCTGTATGTGTGTTAATTCTATGATTTCCAAACTAGATCCATCCGATGAGTACTCGTAGTAAATGGTTTTCTAGTTGTTAATATAACGAGTGGCATACGAGTCAAACTCGTTTGGTGTTATGGGTTACACACTTAATAAAAACTGCTAGATCCGCTTAGGCGAATATTTTATTTATTGTTTTGACCGAAAATTATGGCAATAATATGCAATTCTTGCCATAAAGAATAAATAAAACCTAGAATCTTGATATTATTACTAGTTAATATAGATTAAAAGGAATAGATCATGAAATTTTCAGTTTTACTTTAAATATTGTCATTTAAGTTTGCTTGTCTTTTAAATATCATTGTTAAGCTCTTGTGTAAGCTTTTAAGTCATTAACAGCTTATATAAAAGTTTGTTTAATTTTCTGTCAAAAAAAATCAATAAAATCACAAAAAAAATCAAAAACTGTCAAAGAAAGCAAGGAGCAAGGTATATACTGGATGGCCTTGGTTTAGAGCTTCATGGGAAGCATATAGGTTTGTATAAGCTGGTTTGAGAGCTTATTTCATTGCCAAAAGCATTGGACCTTTGTAAGTTTCCATTTTTAAATTTTTGCTTATTTTTCCTGTTCATGTGCTTATTTCCTGCTTATTTATGCTTATTGTAGCTTATTATGTTGTTTTATGCTTACTAGTTCTTGTTTGTTGCTTATATATCTTTGTTTGAATTTTTTGCTCAAAACTGCCTTATTTGCCTTTTAACTGCTTATTTACTTATATGCTTATCTTAGTGCTTATCTTTGTTTGAAAATTGCTTATTATTGCTTAGCTTTGCTTAGTTGTCATCTGTTTTCCATAATCTTTGCTTAATTCAGTGGTAATCAGCTTAAAAGTGGAATTTTCATACTTAAAGGGGTGTTTGGTATAAGAAGTCAAAGTGGGTAAAACTGGTTAAAAACCTTTTGGGTCATTTTGCAATCTTGTACTAGTCTTTTAAGTAGGTTTTAATCTGTTTTCAAAGGTTTTTAGGTCTAAAAGTTTGTTTGAAATAGGCTTGCAAAACCAGCTTTTAAGCCTTTGGTTAGTGTCTCTTTAAGTGTCAAATGCAGTAGTCTAAATGCCATTTTGGTTTGTTTTTGCCTTAGTCTCAAACTGTCAAAGCTGTCAAGTTTTCTTTTTCAAGCAAAAGTCCATTTTTCACCTTCAAATTTAGTCAAGATAAAATAGGTTTTAGTTTCTAATTTTTTTGAGCATAAGCTCATTATAAGTCAATCTCAATCTGTTTTAACTTATTTCTCATTTTTAAGTTTATTTTCTAGCTTATTTAATAGGCAGCAATAAGCCCCTTTGTTTTTACAAATACCAAGTCAGCATATGCTGACTGTCACAGCCCATTTTCCATTAGCTTTTTATAGCTTAATCTAGTTTCAAACCTTAAACTCTTTGCTGATTTAGTAAGCTCCTTGGCCAAGCTTTAAGCTGGTATAAGCCTTAAGCCCATAAGGTTCCATCTTTGGGCTTAAAAATAAGCCCAAAGGTTGTCCCCAAGGCTGTTTGTCTGCCTCTTTTAGCTACTTAGCTTATTTCCATTTTTAGCTTATTAGTCTGTTCTTCTTTGTTGATTTTTGGTTGCTTTTACTTATTAGGTATAGTTGTCAATTTGTTTTTGCTTATTTGTGTTTTTCATTTGCTTATTTGTCATAAAAATAACCAACAATTTAGCTCTTTTTAGGCTTAGTATAAATAAGTTAAAACTGTTACTTTTTTAGTTGCTTTTTCTCAGCTTATTTTTGAGTTATAAAAAAATTGTCTTTTTTAAGTTTGCTTAATTTTGTCTGTTTTATAAGTTTTTTTAAAAAAAAGAAAAAAAATATATTTTCCAAAAAGGGAGGCCTAAGGATTCGACCCCTAGACCTCCCTCTTCACACATACAAGTCCTACACAAACACACACTCACCAACGACACCAGATAGGGCTATCTGTCCTAGTTCTCCCACACTTTGTTTTTATATACATTTTGTCAATTTTAAGCTATAAGCACGTTTGGCTTATTTCTGGCTTATTTTTAAGCCCTTTTTCAAACCTTTTATTTTTCCTGAATCCAACACACTTTTAGCTACTTTTCTGTATTTTTTCAGAATTTTCCAAAATCATTTAGTATTTTTAATCAATTTTTCTTTTCAAAACTGTTTTTAATTCATTAAAAATTAAAAAAATCAAAAAAATATAATTCTTTTTAAATTTTTTTTTATCATTTTTTACTTAGGAAAATTAATTTTGCTTTCGTAGGGTTAATTTTGCAAAATTTGAGTTTTTAAAGAACGGGTTTCGAACCCCGTTCTCGTTTTTAGGTTTAAATCCGTTCTAGCTTTCGTTTTTAGGTTTTCTTTAATCGTTTTTGCATTTTAATCTTAGAAATTAGAAAATCCAAATCCAAATCTCTTAATCCATTCAATTTACGTGATCACAAACGTTCTCGATTTTCAATTCGCACCTCGTTGGGAAACGACCCAGGGGATTTTTGATTTTCCTTTAGTTAAAAGGAATTTCTTTGAGTCTCTCGGAATACGTATACTATAATTGAATTATAATTTTGAAATTATCCTTATATATTTATTATAATTTATATATACAAAAAGGTTAATTTTAAGGTTATCAGGCCTCCTAGTCCGAATACATTCTCACAAATGAGTTCTTCCCAACGCTTCATGTCTTGTCTTAATTCTTTGGTAAGAATTTGATTAGGATTGAGAGTGACATTTTGGCTTTTGATGGTGCGGTTTAACTCGACACGGTCTAATTGAAGAAATCGATGAATATCATCGGGAGTAGGAAGATCGGTATGATATGGTCCCTCAGTCTCTTGGGAATATGCAAGAGATGAAAGATCCCATTCGTTAGTGAAGACGGCTTAACCATTATATGGAATTATGAGAATTTGACCGAATTCTACGAGAGTGAGAGTGATAAATTCATGTTGGATCATGAATGAGATTAGAAGATAACCGCATTCATTGGTTTGGACTTTGACTTGACTATAAAAGTTTAGAATGAATCGAGGAATGATTGGTTCGTTGATCTCGAAAAGACAATTGAAGCAAACGTTGGTGAACAATCGCTCAATGCCATTAGATTTGTAGTAGAGTTGATCCACGACTCGGCCCTCGTGAATGCAACGGTTTTCGATTGGTTTATAGAATTGAGTAAGGACGGGAGAGAATCTGGGTAATTCAAATACTTTAGGGATATAGGATTTAGTGCGGGAGGGGTCACCAACAATTGCTCAAGGCATGTTTATCACCTAAACAAGACAACAACAAAATCAAATTATTACTATAATAGAGATATATAAAAAAATTAATGTTTTAAAAACAACATATGTGGAACAAAAATTACTTCTACTCTAAAATAAAAACCTTTGAAGTAATCCAAACGTTCTTTAATTTATTTTTGACTCAATCTAGAGTATTGAAAATATGTATTAATTATATGTTTCGACACCTAGTATAATCTCGTCAAGTGTTTCGATGCTAAATAAGTCGAGTAGGGTTTATTTCGATCTTACACTAACATTCAAGGAGATAATCCAAGCGCTCTTTTATTGACATACGACTTGACTAAGTGCGTCGAAAGATATACATTAAGTTGTATATTTCGCCAACTAAATTGAGTTTTGTTGGGATTTAAAGTCATCTTAATGCTGTTTGTTACTGCTGCTCAAGATCAAGTTAGTACTGCTCAAAGAACTTCAAAGAAAATATTTTAAGTAGTTAGTACTGCTAGTACAAAGTTAAGACTGCTAATGAATATTAAGACTGCTCAGAGTTAAGACTACTGGAAGTTAAGACTACTAGTAAAGAAGTTAATGCTTTCAGTTGAAGTTAGTGCTGCTAGAGTAAATCAGGTTAATGCTGCTAGTTAGTACTGCTTACAAGATATGTATGTTTTGTTTAAGGAAAAGATTATGATTAGTTAGGAAACTATTGTAAGTCAACTAGGTCTCCTTGGTGTATAAAAGGAGGTCCTAGGACATAGAGATAGATGTCAGTTAATATACATTGTCATCTAGAATTCGTAGCTTCAAGGTTTTGTAACCCTAATACTAGTTAGAGTATTCGTATTAATATATTGAAGCTTTGTTTGTTAATCTGTATGTTCATCAGAATTATTGTTCTATTGCATATTTTTCTTATTGATCAAAGATTAGATTCTGCATAATCTTTGATATATTGTACAAAGTTTCTACCATAGTTGTGTAGGATTTATCTTGCATAACTAAACCTTATATAAGCTAAGGAATTCAAGATCTATTAAAGTGGGATCAACAAGTGGTATCAGAGCTTGTTGAGAAGCTTTAAATAAGAATAAACTACTTTTACACACTAGGTCTGTTGGTTACAAAGAGATGGATTAAGACTCAGCACATATGATGGCTGCATCAAAAGTGCCTATGCTCAAACCAGGTGAGTATGAGCTTTGGAGGATAAGTATGGAACAATACATCCAGATGATTGATTATTCTCTATGGGAAGTCATAGAGAATGGTAATGCACCTCCAATAACAAAAGTTGTGGAAGGAGTTAAGACTACAATTGCTCCTACAACTGCTGAAGAAAAGGCACAAAAGAGGTTAGAGTTGAAGGCAAGAAGCACTTTATTGATGGGCATCCCTAATGAACATCAATTGAAGTTTAACTCTATTAAAGATGCCAAGTCATTGCTGCAGGCTGTTGAGAAGAGGTTTGGAGGAAATGCTGCTATTAAAAAGACTCAAAGGAATCTTCTAAAGCAGTAGTATGAAAATTTTACTGCATCTAGCTCAGAGGTGTTAGATCAAACCTTTGATAGGATTCAAAAGCTTATCAGTCAGTTGGAGATTCATGGTGTAAGTATCTTACAAGAAGATATGAATCAGAAGTTCTTAAGAAGTCTGTCATCAAAATGAAACACACATACCATTGTATGGAGGAACAAGCCTGAGATAGATACATTAAGCTTGGATGATCTTTACAACAACCTGAAGATCTATGAACCAGAGGTCAAAGGGACATCAAGCTCAAGCACAAACACACAAAACGTAGCCTTTGTGTCCTCAAACAACACCAGCAGTACAAATGGAGCAGTTAATACTGCTCATGGTGCTACAACTGCTAGCACTCAAGCTACTGTTGTTAACTCAACAACAATTGATAACTTAAGTGATGCTGTTATCTGTGCTTTCTTTGCAAGTCAACCAAACAGTCCACAACTTGACAATGAGGACTTGCAACAAATTAATCCTGATGATTTAGAAGAGATGGACTTGAGGTGGCAGATGGCTATGCTAACAATGAGGGCAAGGAGATTCTTGAAGAACACTTCGTATTGGAAATTTGAGCTTTTGGAAGGGGATCTTACCTTGGAAGAGATCCCAAGGACTTATACCTTAGCTTATTAATAAGCTAAGGAGCTTGTAGCTGCCTTAATTGGTCCCTTTTGTTTAGCTAAAGGATTAAGTAAGTTTCTCTCTTCATTTTTCTCTAATTTTAGTTTTAAATGCTTAGTTTTTTTTATATGCTTAAAATTGGTTATTTGCTTATTCTTTTTGCTTATTAGTGTTTAAATATCTCTTCTAGTGCTTATTAGTTGTTTGTCCATTTGTTTTTGCTTATATAGTTTAGCTCATTAGTTGCTAATTTCTGTCAAAAAATTCCAAAACTATTAGTTTAATAGTTTGATTTTAGATTAAGGCTTATTCAGTTGTTTAATTCCTGAGTTATTAAGTTTGTTTTAAGCTAGTTTTTATTTCTGGTATTAGTTTGTGCCATCAAATTCCTCTTAAAAAGCTTTTCTAAATCCTGTCAAAATGGTAAAAAGGTGTTTGGTTTAGTGCAGTCTCAAAATTGCACTAGCAGTACTAACCTAAGTTAGTACTGCTGACTCTTTACACTACCAGTACTAACTAAAAAGTTAGTACTGCCTTCACAAGTTAGTACTGTTAGTATAAATTTTAGCTTTTCAAAATTAAGTAGGAATTAAGTTTAGATTTAGTTATAGCTTATTAAGATTTTAGTTTTAGTTTTCTAGCTTATTTCATTACTCATTACGTTTTCAAAAGTCAAATTGCATCAGCAGTACTCTCAAAGTACTGCTGAGTTTTAATATAGCTTAATTTGGTTTAAGTCTTAATTTGAAATTTCTAGCTCATTTGCTTAGTTTAATTCAGCTGTCAAAAGTCATAAAAACCTAAAAATTCCAAAAACAGTAGGAACTTAAGTAGAGTCTAAATTTGTTAATTAACTTTTAAAGTCTAGATTTTATAAACTCATTTAGCAGGATAAATTAGTAGATTATAAGTTCTTTTAAGTTTTAAAGTTTTTGTTTAGCTTATTAAGGTTTTTTTAGCTTACTTGGATTCTGTGTTACTTTGCTTATTTCCTGAGTTTGCTTATTTCTTGATCAATTTCAGTGGTATAAGAGTAGTTTAAGCTTTGATTTCTTTGCATTCTTAGATTAAGCACTTCATAAGCTTCCTAGAATTTTTTTCCTTTTTTACATTAAGCTTAATTTGAGTTTTTTAGAGCTGTTTTGGTAAAACATAGCCCAAACACCTAGTTTCTGTAACAGCTTATTTAGGAAGCTCTTTTAGAGCTTATCTTTGAGTTTCAGACTATAGCAGTCTTATGTTAAAGTTGTTCTATAGCTTCTTTTACAACTTTGCTTCTTTGAGTTTTTCAATTTAAGCACTTTTCAAATCTCGCCTTAATTTGGACCTAGTTTGTGATCGGGGTAGATTCTCAGGGTCGAAAGTGTAACTTTCGAATTTAGTAGTTTTCTAAGTTAACCCTCCGTTAGTCTGTTAGTTTCCCCGTTGATCCCTTAGATTTTTGCACCTTTAGTCCATTAGTTAAGTCGTTAATTAAGCTTATTAGTTTTTAATTAGTTTAATTTTTAATTAGTTTAATTAAGAGTTAAATAAAAAGTGAAAAATTAGGGCTTTAATTTCTAGAAACCAAATCATATATCTTTGCTTCATTCAAATCAGGATCCGATCCAAAACGTGGTTTCAATTGCACTAGTCATTGGGGATAACGACCCGGGTGATCATACTTGCCCGGTTAAAATATACGTATTTATATTATGTTATATATATTTTGAGTGTGAATTTTTAATCAGGGACTTTTCGGTACTTTTTTAAGTTACTTTTTAGTAATTTTATCTATATATATATTTTTACGTGTGTTAAAACTGCAAATCAGTTTTTGGCGCCGTTGCCGGGGATTAGTGTTTACGATTCCTAAGTTTTGTGTTTGTTGATTTGGTTTGAAGATCCTTTCGTCCTCGAAAGTTTCATTCTTGTTTTAAAATTCAAAAGTAAAAAAAAATCATAAAATATAAAAAGTAAAAAATATTTTCTTTTTCTTCTTAGTATAAGTAAAAGATAAAAAAAATAGAAAAATCAAAAACATAAAAAATTGTCCTAAAAAAAAGAAAGAAATAAAATAAACAAAGTTGGTAATCGAACCACCCAATATAATATCTTCTATGAGATATTATCATTGCAATTCGTGAAACTTGCAATTGTTTCCCCAATTCGTAATCAAAGATTTTACGCACTTGCATTTGTGTTCACTATCAGTACGGCTCACCTTGAAAGCATTTTCAAGGCTACCTGTGAAGTCAGTTGATTATTTGGTTTACGTCTCTTTCGTGTTAACCCGTTAAAATTCATTGTTAAAAAAAAAAAAAATTGTAACGTTTTGTTTTTATTTGTTAGTTTATTCTGTTTTTTATGCGCACTCGTTCGCGTATCTCGAAAGGACGTCGTCAACAACAAACTCTTTCGTTGTTGAAAACTTTGATTTAGAAGAACCAATTGTTGAACAAAACGTTGTTCCAATGGCCGTACAATCGAACGATGGCCCAAATGTTACAAGCACCCATCGAGGGGTATGAAGATGCTATAGTTGTTCCACCATCCATGGCTAACAATTTTGAGGCTTAAGCCAACGTTAATCAATCTTGTGCAAAGTAATAAGTTCGGTAGACAAGGAGCCCCAAATCACCTTCGATTTTTAATAAGGTCACTTCAACGGTTTAGGACATCAGAAGTCGAACACTTCGATAAAGCTTTTGCTTTTCCCTTTTTCTCTAGACGGTGAAGCCCGAGATTGGTTAGACAAGGAACCTCCTAGATCAATTCTCACATGGGACGACCTTGTTTCAAAATTCATAAACCAATTCTTCCCACCATCAAAAACAACTTACCTCCGAAACAAAATCACCAATTTTTTTCCAAGAACCAACGAAACCTTTAACGAAGCATGGGAACGTTTAAAGGACTCCTCGTCAATGTCCGCACCTGGCTTCTCGGAACTACCTCCAACTCCATACTTTTATAATTCTTTGAATTCAAACGATCAAGATGCTTAGATTCTGCCGCAGGTGGTAATTTTTTAGACAATATGCCTCAAGAAGTTTAGCGATTATTGAAGCAAGTTCAAAAGTCGATCTCCATAGTCGTTGCTATGATTTCAAACGTGAGTACGGATGCTCCTCTTTCTAATTCTTCACCTTCTAATAATTCTTTCGATATGCAACAAATAGCCGCTTCTCTCGAGGATAAGATGACTATCAAGATGAACCAAATGTTGAATCAAATGAAATCTTTAGTTGTTACTACTCCTGCACCCGTTAAAGCAGTTGAGGAAGTATGTGTCACTTGTGGATCAAATCACCATTTTAACCTTTGTCCGTTAACTCGAGGTGGAAATGATTTTCCCATTTTTCATGACAACATCCAACAATTTCAACAAACCGCAGCTGTTGGTAATTTTCTCCAAAGAAACCAACCTTCCAATTTGGCAAGTCAAATGAGACCACCGGGTTTCAATCAACCAAATGTCCAAAACAACCAAAACCGATACCAAGGACCAATCTAATTTCAATCAAAATTGTGGAGGAAACTTTAATCAAACCGTCAAAATCAAGTTTATCAAGCTCCACCATACCAAACACCAACCAATCAACCACCAGTCAATCAAGTTTTACCTTACCAACCTCCAACAAATAGTGTTTTGAAAACAGATTTTGAAAGCTACGTTAAAGCAAACGATGCAATATTGAAGAATGTGCAGAATCAAAATCAAGGATTGCAAAATCAAATGGCAAATGTTACAAGTTTGTTAACAAGCCTTTGCACCAAGTTTGATGATTTAGGCAATACCAACCAAACCTTTCAGTTCAAGTTCTTTACCAAGCAATACCATTCCAAATCAATGAAGCCAAGGCAATTACAACTCGTAGTGGTGTTTCATACGATGGACCTCCGATTCCACCGCCGGTGGTGGAAAAGGAAAGTGAGGTGACAAAGGATACGGAGCTACCAAGCACCGAAGACATCCAACCTCCTCCATTGTCCAAGGCAAACCAAAGACAAGAACCAATCCGCAGGACTTCTTTCGTTGCACAAAGCAACCCTAATTTACCTTACCATCAAAGACTCAACAAAACAAAAGATTCGTGAAAAGGAATGATATCCTCGGCTTCAACGTTTTATGGAAGTCTTCCGTAATCTCTCACTCTTGAGCTAAGTTTCGCGGATGTCTTCTTCATATGCCACAGTTTGCTCCGATGTTTAAAAGATGTTAATAACAAAGACAAGTTGATCGGAATTGACCAAAACGCGTTGAAATGAAATTGTAGTGCGGTTGTCCTAAAAAAGCTTCCAAAAAAAGTAGGTGACGCGGTCGATTTCCATTCCATGTTGATTTTTCAGAGTTTGATAGTTACTTATCCTTGCCGATTCTAGGTGTAGTATCAATCTCATGCCTTTATCCATTTGGAAAAAGCTTTACTCTCAGGCCTAACCGAACAAAAATGGTATTAGAATTAGCCGACGTACAATTTCCAAAACCACGGGGTAGCTGAAAATGTTTTGTCACAGTAGGGAAGTTTTACTTTCCCGCCGATTTCGTTGTCTAGATTTTTAGCGATCCTCGAGGTACCATTGATACTCGGGGCGCCCTTTCTTAGGCCGGCTCATGCTTTAATCGGATGTTACGAGGAGAAAATTACTCTTAGGAATGATGATCAATCGTTAACCCTTAAATGTGGTGATGCTCCTTCCATTTCATACAACAATCTCGAATCATTGAAAAAAGTTGATCTAATTGATGCTACTTGTGAAGAATACTCACAAGAAGTACTTGGATTTTCCGATTCCGTTGCTTACAACAATCCTTCTCCATACTTCGATCCGATCGTTTCTAATTCATCTCCAACACTTACTCCTTTTGATGAAAGTGATGTTACTCTTTGAAGAAGCCGATGCTTTTATAGCAATCGATGATGAACCAGTTTCGCAGTTTTCAATGCTACATACTACGATCCCGAGGGTGACATTCTCATTCTCGAGGCACTTCTCAACAATGATCCATTACCTCACCCAAACCAAGGAGATTACTCACCCGGAATTCAAAAAGATCTTAAAGTTGTTGAACCAAAAGAGTCTTCACTTGAACCAAAAGATGAAATTCCTGAAGTCGAGCTTAAAGAGTTACCTCCGCATCTCGAGTATGCGTTTTTAGAGGAAAATAACAAACTTCCAGTCATAATTTCAAAAGATTTGAGCCAAGAAGAAAAGACCTCACTCATTAACGTTCTAAAAAACCGAAAACAAGCAATTGCTTGGAAACTTTCTGATATCCGAGGCATAGATCCAGAATTTTGCTCTCACAAAATCCTTTCTGAAAGATGATTACGGAACCTTCGTGGAACATCAAAGCGGGTCTAACCCTAAAAATCCACGACGTATCAAGAAGGAAGTAGAAAAACTTTCTTTCTCGCCGCATGGATTGATTTATCGATCTGGATCGTCCATGGGTTAGTCCGGTCATTGTGTTCCTAAGAATAAGGTGGTATGGACCGTTGTTAGCAAATGAAGAAAATGAGCTGGTGCCTACAAATTAGTTACGGGATGGAGGAGTTTGCATCGACCTATCGAAAGTTGAAACGAAGGAACTTGTAAAGACCATTTTCCGTTACCATTCATGGAACCAGATGTTAGAGCGATTAGCGGCAAACGAGTTTTATTGTTTCTTAGCGGTTTTTCTGGGTATTTTCAAATTCCCATTTAACCTAATGGATAAAGAGAAAACTACTTTTACGTGGCCCCCATTCGGAACTTCGCGTACCGTCGTATGACCATTTCGGTTTGTGCAATGCTCCCCCGCGAACTTTCATCGTTGTATGATGGCCATTTTTCACGACATGATAGAAGAAAACAATGGAGGTTTTTATGGGACGATTTTTTCAGTTTTTGGAGATTTCTTTTTCTCGTGTCTTGCAATTTAGATAGAATGCTTAAAGGTGTGAAGACACCACAAATTAGCAACTAAATTGGGAAAAGAGCCATTTCATGGTGAAAGAAGGCATTGTTTTAGGACATATGATCTCTAGAAAAAGGAATTGAAGTCGTAAGGCCAAAGTTGATGTAATTTCTAAGCTTCTCATCCAACGACCGTTCAAAGGAATTCGAAGTTTTCTCGGGCATGTGGATTCTATCGAAGAATTTATAAAGACTTTTCTAAATCTCTCGGACCCATGACCATCTCTTAGCAGAAAAACCGCCCTTTAATTTTTTTGGATGATGCATTCTAGCCTTTCAAAAATTGAAAAAAGAAATTGACCGAAGCTCAAATTCTCATTGCTCCAAATTGGGACCAACCTTTTGAATCTGTACGATGCAAGTGGATTATGCAATAGGTTCGGTCTAGGCATAGGATTGAGAAGCATTTTTGCCAATCATTAACGCTAGGCAAGGGACTATGACAGAAGCGGAATCAAATACACACCAACGAGAAGGAGATGCTTTGCAGTTGTTATGCTTTCGAGAAGTTTCGATCATATCTAATCATTAACAAGATGTTTTTTGGTTTTTGGTGAGTGTTGTTTACACGGATCACTCCGCTTTGAAATACCTCTTCAACAAGAAAGACGCCAAAGCAAGATTGCTTCGCTGGGTCTTACTTCTTCAAGAATTTGATTTTAAGGTTATCGATACCAAGGGAGCTGAAAACTATGCAGCCGATCACCTTTCTCGTCTCGAAAACCCTTATGAAAATGTTTTTGACCCAAAAGAAATTACCGAGACTTTTCCTTTAGAGACTTTAAGTGTGTTAACTGCTAAAGACCAAAGTACCCCGTGGTTCGCCGATTTTGCTAACTACCACGCGGGGAAATTCATTAAAAAAGGAATGTCGACTCAAGAGAAAAACAAGTTCTTTAAAGATGTAAAACATTATTTTTGGGATGACCCTTTTCTTTTCAAGACTTGTGCGGGATTCAAATAATCGAACGGTGTGTAGATGGCAAGAAGCTCTCGAAAATTCTGAGCTTGTCACAGTGGACCCACGGGGACACTTATGGTGCCAATTTTACCGCCTAGGAAGATTTTTGATGCGGTTTTTATTGGCTACCCTTTATAGGAGCTACGAATTAATCAAAACTTGTGATGCTTGTCAAAGACAAGGCAAAATCTCTCAACGTTGATGAGATGCCTCAAAATGTAATCCAAGTTTGTGAGTTTTTTGATTTCATGGGAATTGATTTTATGGGACCTTTTCCGTCGTCTAGGGGTAACAAATATATTCTAGTAGCCGTCGATTATTTATCCAAGTGGGTTAAAGCAAAAGCGCTCCCCACCAACGATGCTAGGGTAGTTGTTAAGTTCTTAAAATCCCTTTTTCTCGATTGGTGCTCCGAGAGCAATCATAAGCGATCGTGGGACCCATTTTTGTAACGACAAATTTGATAAAGTTATGTCTAAATATGTGTCACCCTTCGTCTTCGACTCCTTACCACCCTCAAACGAGTGGTCAAGTTGAAGTCACGAATCGAGGTCTCAAAGAATTTTGGATGTAGGACGGTCCGCGAAAACGTGCTATGGTCCGACAAACTGGATGATGCATTATGGGCTGTTAGAACCGCTTACAAGACTCTATTGGTGTACTACCGTATTAAGTTAGTCTAGGAAAAAGCGTGTCACTTACAGTTTGAGCTTAGGAACACCAAAGCGTATTTGGGCTCTCAAGCATTGCCAAACTTCGATGTTAAGTACCGCGGGGACCATCGAAAGCTTCAAACTCAATGAAACTTAGCGAGCTTCGTGATCAAGCTTATGTGAATTGTTAATCTACAAGGAGAAGAAAAAGAAGCTACACGATTCAAGATAAGAACCGATCTTCAATGTTGGTGATCAGGTCCTTCTGTTCAACTCCCGAGTTAAGGATTTTTCTCCGGAACAGCTCAAGTTCCCTGATGGTCCGGACCTTTTATAATCACCGAAGTTTATTCCTTTGGATGCCAAGTTTTTCATGCGATGGTTCTAAATTTCAAAGTCAAACTTGCCACCGTCTTAAAGCATATTATGGGAGGGATACACCACCATTGATTATCCTGGACCTCCAGACTTTCCCTAAGAACAACTAAATTCAGGGATCGAGTCGAGCTGCTAACTCGGTAACCCAAAAAAGCCGCGTCGTGGGAGTTTACCCGTATGCTTATCCTTTATATTTTCTTTCTATTTTCTTTATTAATGTGTTGTGTTGAGAGAGGCTTGTTCTCTCCAATTTCTCGATGTTTGTTGCTTGTTTGTTGTGATTTTTGCAGGATTCTCCCAACAATTTCTTTGAAGCCTCTCGTGTCCGGTTGATTTGTCCCGTTCAACTCGAGCTTCTCATCTTTTGTGTGAAATTAGTTTGGGGAGATCCATATCCTTTCATCATTTTACGTTAACGTGTATTTTGCATACTTCATAAACGGCTTACGATATACGTAGAAACCCGACTTTAAAAATTGAGGCAATGTTTCGTTTTTAGTTTGGGGAAGGGAATCTATCGATTTGATGTTGCTTGCTTATTGTTTTGTTCTCACGTACCCGTTTTCCCCACAAAAATAGCAAAAATTTTAAATTTTCCAGTCTTATTATTCAGTTTTAATTAGTAAAAAAAAAGTGTTAAGACATGAATGTAGGTTTTCCGTTGGTAAGAATAAGAAGTAATTTTTGACCCGATCGTACGTGTAGAGTTCTAGCTTTCTCCCTTAACAATTAATGATGATAGTTTGTGCTAGTCTCATGTAGACTTTAAACATGCTAGACTTGAATCATTAGTAAAAGAAAACTTGTGCTAATCTCAAGTAGATTTTAAATATGCCGAGTTGGATTTTATATAGGCTAAGCATTTGCAAATTTCTCTTGCAAAGAACAAGAAATGATAGTGTTATTTATAAGTCATGACATTAAACGTAGAATAGTTGGATTTCTTTCAAGCTCATATGTATTAATTGTGGCTTTTTCTCCCATTAGCTTGTTTCACTTTTATATGAATGTTTAATAAATAGAGTTGTATGGTTTTTTGGTTAATAATTAGCTAATAGAAGTTTTCTTTAGTTCATTTGTGATTAGAAAAAATGAGTACCCATAGGAATACACAATTTGGCTAAAAAATACAAAATAATTAATAAATAAGTATCGCTGCCAGATTACTTCATCGTGTTCGGAGCGTGGCCGATGTTGGAGTTTTATAGAATGTAGGGTCCGGTGTCATAAATAAGTTAGAATAACCTTTGTCGACTCGTAGCGATGTGGGCTTCGAGATAAAAGGCACCGGTTTTACTTATATAATCCAAAGTCAAAATTTGTTTGCTACATCTTGTCGAAGCATGGCCGTGTTGTAGCCTACTAAAAGGACTAAGGTTTAATAACTGTGCTTTATTTTTGTCTCACTTTGTACCTTTTAAAAGCCTAGGGTATTGGTGCAAATAAGATTGGTTCATTCTTGTTTCAAAGAGCTTAGGGTATATGACATGAATGTTGACCTTGCTTGAGTCGCTTAATCAAAACCAAATTTTGGTCGCAGTCGATGTGGACTTTAATCTTGATTTTTTCCGCATTTGGTTATTTTAAAAAGAGCTAGGAGTTACTATTGCGTTCTTAACCATTACACTTTATTTTTGGATTTAATATGTATCGAAACAAAGTCTAAAGAGTTGGGAATATGACTTAAGTAAATCCTGAGAGACAAAAATAGGATTTGCGGGAGGAAAATAATGTAAGTACACATTGTATTTAAGAGTTGTGTTGTGTCATAACTTGTAAATTAACAGTGATCTTATTTTTAAGTTAAAGCCTGGGAAAAGTGAAAAATTGGGGAGATGAAGTTCTCTTTTAACATTAATTGTGCTTTTTATTCTGTGATCCTAAAAGTTACCAATGAGGTAATGAAAACAATACATTATGTCAACACAAATAAGTTGTAGTTAGATAGTTAATTATCAAGAAAAATCATAAAAAGAGAAAAAATCTTTGAAAATGGGAAGTCGGGTGTTTTATAACTTGTGATCTCTTAATTCTCTCAATAAAAATCTTTGCTACTTTTCAAAGGTTTAGTTTGGGGAATTTTCGAGGTATCTGGTTATAAGACATGTGATATTGCGTGAGGACACACAATCGTTTAGTTTGGGGAATTTTGATAAGTGTAAAATACACATATCCATTTATACCTAAAATAACCCAATTAAACCCAAAACAGACCAAAAATGGCAAAAATATGCTTGTATTTGTGTTTTGTGTGTGCAGGTATGGATAAGTCAAAAATCACAAGAAAACAGTCAAAAACAAGCAAGCACGGACACGAGAATCAGAAGAGTACAAAGTCGAAGCCCAAAAAGCCAAGCCAAAGCCAAACCCCTAGCCATTTCCTCTTTTATAAAGCCTCAAGGACCAATCTTGCAATTTCCAAAAGTTATTTATAACTTGAAAAGGGATAAAAGAAAGACAAGGACCAAATGTGTAAACTTCCCAAAGATCAACAGTTTTAACCGTCGAAGTATAGGCGGGAAACCCTTTTACTATTCACTGTACTTTCCACGATTTCACTCCCATGGGTATATCAAGGGCGAGTCAAAATTAGAGGGTGCGTGGTTAATTAAGGAGCTCAAGCACAAAAGGCAAGGTCAACTTAGTCTAATCAGGGATACTTATCCCTAGTCCAAGGCTCAAAAGGCTCGTAGTAATGTGAAAGCAAATTGAATGTGGGTTTTTGTGAAAACCACTCACAAACTAGCACAAAACGTCACCTCAAGGGAATGACATGTGGCAATGCCTCAGTGTGTGACACTTGATCAAACGGCACGATTGAAGCTCAAATCATTGGAAAATGATGGCAGAGATTGAAGGATGGGGTTAGCAGGAAAATGGGCTAGAAGCTTCAGCTTGGCACTCTAAATAGGGCCTCATTCTCAACCACAAAAGGGTCGTCAATTTCTCGTATCTAATTTTTAGTAATTTAGTCTAGCTTAAATTGTGTTTTTATATCATTTTCCTTTTCAAGTTTGTAATCAGCTTTTTAGTTAAATGAAATTTCAGTTTTTAGTGTTTTAAATCTCGTCTTTCTAGCTTCATTTAAAGTTCATAAGCTCTCTTATAAGTTGTCTCAATAAGCTATTATTAAGCTCTTTCAGTCAATAAAGCTGAAATAGAGCTGTTTGTATGCAGTTTACCTCTGTCTAAACCTTAAATCAGTTTAAACTTATATGTATCTTTATTTGGAATTTTGCTTTTGGAAGGGGATCTTACTTTGGAAGAGATCCCAAGGACTTATACCTTAGCTTATTAATAAGCTAAGGAGCTTGTAGCTGCCTTAATTGGTCCCTTTTGTTTAGCTAAAGGATTAAGTAAGTTTCTCTTTTCATTCTTCTCTAATTTTAGTTTTAAATGCTTAGTTTTTTTATTATATGCTTAATATTGCTTATTTGCTTATTCTCTTTGCTTATTAGTTCGTTTAAATATCTTTTAGTTGGCTTATTAGTTTTTGTCTAATCTGTTTTTGCTTTATAGTTTATAGATCATTAGTGCTAATTTCTGTCATAAAAAACTCATAAAATCCAAAATATTAGTTACAATGTTGAGATTTTAGATTAAGGCTTATTCAGTTGTTTAATCATGAATTAAGTTTGTTTTAAGCTAGTTTTTATCTGGTATTAGTTTTTGTGCATCAAATTTCTCTTAAAAAGCTTTTCTAAATCCTGTCAAAATGGTAAAAGGGTGTTTGGTTTAAGTGCAGTCTCAAAATTGCACTAGCAGTACTAACCTAAGTTAGTACTGCTGACTCTTTACACTACCAGTACTAACTAAAAAGTTAGTACTGCCTTCACAAGTTAGTACTGTTAGTATAAATTTTAGCTTTTCAAAATTAAGTAGGAATTAAGTTTAGATTTAGTTATAGCTTATAAGATTTTAGTTTTAGTTTTCTAGCTTATTTCATTACTCACATACGTTTTCAAAGTCAAATTGCATCAGCAGTACTCTCAAAGTACTGTTGAATTTTCACACTAGCAGTACTAACCTCAGTTAGTACTGCTGTGTTCTCAGCTTAATTTGATAAATAATTTTAGATTTAGTTATCAATTTTTAGTAGGACTTGAGTTTTTATAGCTTAATTTGTGTTTAAGTCTTAATTGAAATTTTAGCTCATTTTACTTAGATTTAAATTCAGCTGTCAAAAGTCATAAAACCAGAAAATTCAAAAAACTGTAGCAACCCTAGTAGAGTTAAATTGTTAAATTACGCTTGTAAGTCTAGCTTTATAAACTCATTTGATGGATAATAGTGATTAATACGTTCTTTAAGTTTTAAAGTTTAGTTTAGCTTATTAAGGTTTTTTAGCTTACTTGGATTCTGTGTTACTTTGCTTATTTCCTGAGTTTGCTTATTTCTTGATCAATTTCAGTGGTATAAGAGTAGTTTTGGCGTTGTTTCTTTGCATTCTTAGATTTAAGCACTGCATAAGCTTTCCTATGAACTTTTTCCTTTTTCCATTAAGCTTAATTTGAGTTTTTTAGAGCTGTTTGGTTAAAACATAGGCCCAAACCCTAGTTTCTGCAACGTTATTTAGGAAGATCCGTTTAGAGCTCTATCTTTTGAGTTTAAGACTTATAGTGCTTTTGTTAGAGGTTGTTCCCACTAGCTTCTTTTACAACTTTGCTTCTTTGAGTTTTTCAATTTAAGCACTTTTCAAATCTCGCCTTAATTTGGACCTAGTTTGTGATCGGGGTAGATTCTCAGGGTCGAAAGTGTAACTTTCGAATTTAGTAGTTTTCTAAGTTAACCCTCCGTTAGTCTGTTAGTTTCCCCGTTGATCCCTTAGATTTTTGCACCTTTAGTCCATTAGTTAAGTCGTTAATTAAGCTTATTAGTTTTTAATTAGTTTAATTTTTAATTAGTTTAATTAAGAGTTAAATTAAAAGTGAAAAATTAGGGCTTTAATTTCTAGAAACCAAATCAAATATCTTTGCTTTATTCAAATCAGGATCCGATCCAAAACGTGGTTTCAATTGCACTAGTCATTGGGGATAACGACCCGGGTGATCATACTTGCCCGGTTAAATATACGTATTTTATATTATATTATATATATTTTTGAGAGTGAATTTTATCAAGGGAAACTTGGTAATTTTCTTAATTACTCTTTTAAGATATTATATATATATATATATATATATATATATATATATATATATATATATATATTTTTACGTGTGTTAAAACTGCAAATCAATCTTTCACTCAAGGTTATCATAAAAACCCTACACTTTTATTTGTATTATTTCCATACATTTATATATATTATATTGTTAAATCACCACTAGTTATTTATTTTATAAAGTTTATAAAATAAAATCAAGTTATACACAATCAAGTAAATATATGTTCATATGGTAAAATGATGTTACAAATATTGTAGATCCATGAAAAACACTTAACTTGACATATTACAAGTATTGGATAAATTATAAAACTAGTTGTAGTTTATTTCTTGTTATAATTAGTTTACATGAAATAATGGTTTATTTCTTTTATGTTCTTGATATTTACTCATGAAATGAAAGACTAATTGGAGGACTATAATGTAGAGGACTTTAGTTATAGACAAGATGATGTATTATACAAATTAGAGGACTTGTAATATTTATATCATGTTAGAATTTATATAATCAAATTGTGTCTATATAGTTAATATTATATATATATATATATATATATATATATATATATATATATATATATATATATATATATATATATATATATATACATAATTTGATTTTATAAATTCTAACATGATATAAATATTACAAGTCCTCTAAATTGTCTAATACATCATCTTGTGTATAATTAAAGTCCTCTACATTATACTCCTCCAATTAGTCTTTCATTTTATGAGTAAATATCAAGAACATAAAAGAAATAAACAATTTTCATTGTAATACTTAATTTATAAAAATAAATAAAACTACAGCTAGTTTCATAATTTATCCAATACTTGTAATATGTCATGTTAAGTATTTTTCATGGATCTACAATATTTGTAACATTATTTTACCATATGAACATATATGTACTTGATTGTGTATAACTTGATTTTATTTTATAAACTTTATAAAATAAATAACTAAGTGGCGATTTAATAATATAACATTTATAAATGTATGGAAATAATACAAATTAAAAGATGTAGGGTTTTTTTATGATACCTGAGTGAAAGGATTTGATTTGCAGTTTTAACACCGTTAAAAATTATATATATTATATATATATATATATATATATTTAATTATATTTATATCATATCTTAAAAGAGAAATTAAGAAAATTACAAGTTTCCCTTGATAAAATTTCACTCTCAAAAATCCTATATATAATATAATATAAAATACGTATATTTAACCGGGCAAGTATGATCACCCCGGGTCGTTATCCCCAATGACTAGTGCAATTGAAACCACGTTTTGGATCGGATCCTGATTTGAATGAAGCAAAGATATATGATTTGGTTTCTAGAAATTAAGCCCTAATTTTTCACTTTTAATTTAACTCTTAATTAAACTAATTAAAAATTAAACTAATTAAAAACTAATAAGCTTAATTAACGACTTAACTAATGGACTAAAGGTGCAAAAATCTAAGGGATCAACGGGGGGAGGAAACTAACAGACTAACGGAGGGTTAACTTAGAAAACTACTAAATTCGAAAGTTACACTTTGACCCTGAGAATTACCCCGATCACAAATAGGTCCAAATTAAGGCGAGATTTGAAAGTGCTTAAATTGAAAAAACTCAAAGAAGCAAAGTTGTAAAAGAAGTTGTGGGAACAACTCTTAACAAAAGCACTATAGTCTTAACTCAAAGATAAGCTCCTAAAGATCTTCTAAATAAGTGTTGCAGAAAATAGGGTTTGGGCTATGTTTTACCAAACAGCATCATAAAAACTCAAATTAAGCATTAATGTGAAAAGGAAAAAGTTTCTAGGAAGCTTTGAAGGCTTAATCTCAGAATGCAATGAAATTCAAAGCTTAAACTACTCTTTTACCACTGAAATGATCAATGAAAATAAGAAAAAACTCAGGAAATTAAGCAAAGTACACTGAATCAGGTAGCTAAAAACCTTAATAGCTATATATAACTTTTAAAACTTAAAAGGAACTTATTTATTACTAATTTTCCATCTAAATGTGTTAATTAAAATCTGACTTTAAAGCTAATTTACATAATTTAGACTCTAACTTTGTTCCTACTGTTTTTGGAATTTTCAGGTTTTTATGACTTTTGACAGCTGAATTAAACTAAGTAAATGAGCTAGAAATTGCAAATTAAGACTTAAACCAAATTAAGCTATATTAAAACTCAAGTCCTACTTAAATTTGGATAAACTAATCTTAAAATTATTTATCTAAATTAAGTGTGAACAGCGTCCTAATGAGGTTAGTACTACTAGTTGTGAAAATTCAGCAGTACTTTGAGAGGTAATATGCTGATGCATTTAACTTTTGAACACGTAATGAGTAAGAATAAAGCTAGAAAACGAAATAAAATCTTAATAAGCTATAACTAAATCTAACTTAAATCCTACTTAATTTTGAAAGCTAAAAAATTTTACTAACAGTACTAAACTTGTGAAGGCCATAGTAGTACTAACTTTTTTAGTTAGTACTAATTTTTAGTTAGTACTGGTGTGTTAAAGACGCCTGTAAGTACTACTTAGGTTAGTACTGTAGTGCAAATTTTGAGACTGCCACTAACAAACTCCCTTTTACCATTTTGACGATTTAGAAAAGCTTTTTAAGAGAAATTTTATGCACAAAAACTATTACCAGATCAAAAAACTAGCTTAAACAAAACTTAATAATCATGATTTAAACAACTGAATCAGCCTTAATCTAAATCTAAACTATTTAAACTAATTTTTTGGATTTTATGAGTTTTTATGAAGATATTAGCAAATAATGATCTATAAACTATATAAGCAAAAACAGATTTAGGACAAAACAAATAATAAGCATGAAAGCTATTTAAACACTATAAGCATAGAGGAATAAGCAAATAAGCAATTTTAAGCATATAATAAACAAAAAACTAAGCATTTAAAAAACTAAAAATAGAGAAAAATGAAAAGAGAAACTTACTGTAATCCTTTAGCTAACAACGGGACCAATTAAGGCAGTACAAGTCTGAGCTTATTATAAGCTAAGGTATAAGTCCTGGGGATATCTTTCCAAAGTAAAGACTCCCTTCCAAAAGCTCAAATTCAACAAGATCCATATAAGATTAAACTGTGTTAAGGTTTAGGTAAGATTAATACTGAATTCAAACAGCTCTATTTCAGCTTATAGACTGAAAGAGCTTAATATTAGCTTATTGAGACAACTTATTAAGAGAGCTTATGACTTTAAATGAGTGCTTAGGAAAACAGAGATTTATTAAAACACTAAAGAGTGATATTTCATATAAACTATAAGAAGCTGATTTACATTACTTGAAAAAGGAAATTACATAAAAACACGAATTTAAGCTAGACTAAATTACTAAAAATTAGATAAAGAGAAATGACGACCCCTTTTGTTTTTGTGTAGATGAGGCCTATTTATGTGCCAGCTGAAGCTTTCTATTGCCTTTTTCCTTTGCTACCAATCCTTCAATCTTGCCATTCAATATCCAATGATTTGAGCTTCAATCGTGGCCCGTTTGATCAAGATGTGCACACTGAGGATTGCCTGCATAGTCATTTCCTTGATGTGGACGTTTGTGTAGTTTTTGTGAAGTGTTTTTTAGCACAAAAAACCCACTTAAATTTGTGCTTTCACCATTACTACGTTGATTGAGCTGGATAGGATAAGTATCCCCTTGATTAGACTAATTTGTCCTTGCATTTGTGCTTGAGCTTCCTTGAATTTACCAACGCACCCTCTAATTTTGACTTGCCCCTTGTTTTACCATGGGAGTGAAATCGGGGAAGACGGGTGAATAGTAAAAGGGTTTCCCGCCTATACTTCGACGGTTAAAACTGTTGATCTTTGGGAAGTTTACACATTTGGTCCTTGTCTTTCTTTTATCCCTTTTCAAGTTATAAATAACTTTTGGAAATTGCAAAAGTTTGTCTTGAGGGTTTTAAAGCGGAAATTGATAGGGTTTGTTTGGACTTGGCTTTTTTGGGCTTCGACTTTGTACTCTTCCTGATTCTCGTGTTCCGTTGACTCCTTGCTTGTTTTTGACGGTTTTTCTTGTGATTTTTGACTTATCTATACCTGCACACACAAACACAAAATCAAGTATTTTTGCCTGTTTGGTCTGGTTTTTTTGTTTATTTGGGTTATTTTAGGTATAAATGGATATGTGTATTTTACACTTATCAAACTTCCTCAAAAACTCTAACACGATTGTGTGTCCTACACAAATATCACATGTCTTATATCCAGATACCTTAAAAATTCACCAACTAAACCTATTGAAAAGTAGCAAAGATTTTTATTGAGGGAGAATTAGAGATCACAGTTATAAAAACACCAATCTTCCCATTTTCAAAGATTTTTTCTCTTTTTATGATTTTTCTTGATAATTAACTATCTAACTACAACTTATTTGTGTTGACATAATGTATTGTTTTCATTACCTCATTGGTAACTTTTAGGATCACAGAATAAAAAGCACAATTAAGTGTCTAAAAGATAACTTCATCATCCCCGATTTTTCACTTTTCCCATGCTAAGCTTAAAAATAAGATCACTGTTAATTACAAGTCATGACACTAACACTACTCATAAATACTAATTGTGTACTTACTTTTCCTCCCGCAAATCCTATTTTTGTATCTCAGGATTTTACTTAAGTCATATACCCGAAGGCTCTTTAAGACTTTGGTTCGATACTTATTAAATTCCAAAATAAAGTGTAATGGTTAAGAACGCAATAATTAACTCCTAGCTCTTTTCAAAAGATCAAATGCAATCAAGATTAAAGTCCACATCGAGGCGACCAAAATTTGGCTTTTATTAAGCTACTCAAGCAAGGCACCATTCATGTCATATACCCTAAGGCTCTTTAAGACAAGAATGAACCAATCTTATTTGCACCATATACCCTTAGGCTCTTTAAGTTACAAAATTGAGACAAAGATAACGCAACATTATTAAAAACCTTAGTCCCTTATAGTAGGCTACAACATCGGCCCTGCTTCCGACAAGATGTAGCAAACATATTTTTGACTTTGGATATATAAGAAAACCGGTGCCTTTTATCTCGATTGGCCACATCGAGTAGCGAGTTCGACACGCGGTTATTCTGACTTATTTATGAACCGACCTCCTCTTATATGAAAACTCAACATCGCCACGCCTCGACACGATGAAGTAATCTGGCAGAGATACTTTTTATTATTATTATTTTGTTTTTTTAGCCAAAATTGAGTATTCCTGTATGTACGTACTCATTTTAATCACAAATAAACTAAAGAAAACGTCTATTAGCTAATTAGTTAACCAAAAACCCATACAACTCTATTTATTAAACATTCATTATAAAAGTGAAACACTGCTAATGGGAGAAAAAGCCACAAATTAATACTATGAGCTTGAACAGAAATCCAACTATTCTACGTTTAAGTCATGACTTGATAAATAACTCTATCATTTCTTGTTTCTTTGCCCAGAGAAATTTGCAAATGCTTAGCTATATAAAATCCAACTCGGCCTATTTAAAATCTACTTGACGATTAGCACAAGTTTTCTTTTTACTAATGATTTCCAAGTTCTAGCATGTTTAAAGTTACATGAGACTAGCCCACAAATATCATCATTTATTGTTACAGGGAGAAAGCTTGAACTCTACACGTCGATCGGGGTCAAAAATTACTTCTTATTCTTACCAACGATAACCTACATTTCATGTCGTAACACTTTTTTTTTTTATAAGTAAAACCGAATAATAAGACTGGAAATTTAAAATTTTTGCTATTTTTGTGGGGAAAACGGTGTGTACGTAGCTCGAGACACAAACAAATAAGCAAGCAAACATCAAATCGATAGATTCCCTCTCCCAAAACTAAAACTAAACATTGTCTCAATGTTTAAGTCGGGTTTTCTACGTAAATCTAAGCCGTTTTTGAAGTATGCTAAGAGATAAAGTTAACGATAATGATAGAGAGAAAGGATATGGATCTCCCCAAACTAATTTCACACAAAAGATGAGAAGCTCGAGTTGAACGGGACAAATCAACCGGACACGAGAGGCTTCAAAGAAATTGTTGGGAGAATCTCAACAAATCACAAAACAAGCAAAACATCATAGAAATTAGGAGCGGAACAAGCCTCTCTCAACACAACACATTAGATAAGAAAATAGAAAGAAAATATAAAGGATAAGCATAGGGTAAACTCCCACGAAGCGGCTTGTTTTTGGTTACCGAGTAGCAAGCTCGACTCGATCCCTGAATTTAGTTGTTCTTAGGGAAAGTCTGGAGGTCCAGGATAATCAATGGTGGTGTATCCCCTCCATAATAGTGCTTAAGACGGTGGCAGTTTTTGACTTTGAACTTTAGATTACCATTCGGCTTTTGAGACAACTTGGCTCTAGTGCCATAAGGATATACTTTCGGTGATTATAAAAGGGGCCGGACCATCGGACTTGAGCTTTCCGGAGACATCTTTAACTGGAGTTGCACAGAAGGACTTGATCACCAACATTGAAGATTCGGTTCTTTATCTTGGAATCGTGTAGCTTCTTTGTCTTCTCCTTGTAGATTAACGAATTCACATAAGCTTGATCACGAAGCTCGCTAAGTTCATTGAGTTGAAGCTTTCGATGGTCGCCCGCGGTCTTTAAATCGAAGTTGGCATGCTTGAGAGCCCAATACGCTTTGTGTTCTAGCTCAACTGGTAGTGATCGCTTTTCCATAGAACTAAATTTATACGGAGTACATCCAATAGGAGTCTGGTAAGCTGGTTCTAAAAACCATAATGCATCATCTAGTTGTCGGACATGAGGCACGGTTTTTCTTGACCGTCCTCTCCAAAATTCTTTTGGAGGACCTCGATTCGTGACTTCAACTAGACCACTCGTTTGAGGGTGGTTAAGGAGTCGA
Source organism: Tanacetum coccineum (assembly GCA_026074375.1). Classification (NCBI taxonomy): domain Eukaryota; kingdom Viridiplantae; phylum Streptophyta; class Magnoliopsida; order Asterales; family Asteraceae; genus Tanacetum; species Tanacetum coccineum. The sequence goes on from BQNB010000962.1 coordinate 117,355, forward strand.
AAAGACGATGGGTGAACCATATTTTGGACATAACTCTATCAAATTTGTCGTTACAAAAATGGGTCCACGACTCGCGATTCTATTTGCTCTCGGAGCACCAAATGAGAAAAAAGGGAGTTTTTAGTAACTTAACAAACTACCCTTAGCATGTTGGTGTGGGTGCGCTTTTTGCTTTTTAACCCACTGGGAAAGATAATCGACGGCTAACTAGAATATATTTGTTACCCCTAGACGACGGAAAAAGGTCCCATAAAATCAATTCCCCATAAAATCAAAAAATCTCAAAACTTGATTACATTTGAGGCATCTCATCACGTTGAGGAGATTTTGCCTTGTTTTGACAAGCATCCAGTTTTGACAATATTCGTAGGCATCCTTATAAATGGTAGGCCATAACTACCGGCCATCAAAATCTTCTTGGCGGTTATAAAAACAAACAAATTAGCACCATAGTGTCACCCGGTGGGTCCATGTGACAAGCTTCGAGCATTTCGAGAGCTCTTTGCCATCTACAACCTTCGGTATTAATTTGATTCGCACAAGTCTTGAAAAGAAAAGGGTCTATCCCCAAATAATGTTTGTACATCTTTAAAGAAACTTATTTTTTCCTTGAGTCGACATTCCCTTTTTTAATGATTTTCCCCGCGTTGGTAGTTAGCAAAAATCGGTACCACGGGGTTACTTTGGTCTTTAGCAGTTAACACACTTAAAGTCTCTAAAGGAAAAGTCTCGGTAATTTCTTTTGGATCAAAAACATTTTCATAAGGGTTTTCGAGACGAGAAAGGTGATCGGCTGCATAGTTTTCAGTCCTTGGTATCGATAACCTTTTAAAATTAAATTATTGAAGAAGTAGAGACCCAGCGAAAAGCAAATCTTGCTTTGGCGTCTTTCTTGTTAAAAAGATATTTCAAAGCGGAGTGATCCGTGTAAACAACACTCTTGTTCATGATTAGATATGATCGAAACTTCTCGAAAGCATAAACAACTGCAAGCATCTCCTTCTCTGTTGTTGTGTAATTTGTTTCCGCTTCAGTCATAGTCTTGCTAGCGTAATGAATTGGTCGAAAATGCTTCTCAATCCTTTGTGTCTAGGTCCGAACCTATGCATAATCACTTGCATCGTAACATGGATTTCAAAAGGTTAGGTCCCAATTTTGGAGAAGCAATTGAGAATTGGAGCTTTCGGGTCAACTTCTTTTTCCGATATTGAAGGTAGGAATGCAATCTTCCAAAAAAATAAAAGGAGTGTTCTTTTCTAAGAGATGGGTCATGGGTCGAGAGATTTTTGAAAGTCTTTTGATAAATCTTCGATAGAATCCAGATTGCCAGAGAAGAGAAAGAAAACTTCGAATTTCTTTGCCGGTCGTTGGATGAGGAAGCTTAGAAGATTACATCACTTTGGCCTTATCGATTCAATTCCTTTTCTAGAGATCTTATGTACTAAAACAATGCCTTCTTTAAACCATGGAAATGGTCTTTCCCAATTTAGTGTCTAATTTGGGTAATTCACACCTTGTAACATTCTATCTAAATTGGCAGCACGAGGAAAGAATCTCAAAAACTGAAAAATCGTCCGAAAAAACCTTCCATTGTTTTCTCTATTTCATGTCGTGAAAAAATGGCATCATACAACGTTGGAAAGTTCCAGGGAGCATTGCACAAATCGCTATGCATACGACGGTCACGCGAAAAGTTCGTGTCATGGGCACGTAAAAGTTTGTTTTCTCTTGATCTTTAGGTTTAATGGGAATTTGAAACTACCAGAAAAAACCATCTAAGAAAACATAAAAACGCGGTGCGGTATCGCTCTAACATCTGGTCATGAATGTTACGGAAAATGGTCTTACAAGTTGTTCGTTCCAACTTTCGATAGTCGATGCAAACTCTCCATCCCGTAACTAATCTTGTAGGCACCAGCTCATTTTCTTCATTTGTGACAACGGTCATACCACCTTTCTTAGGAACACAATGGACCGAGACTAAACACATGGACCTATCGGATCGGAATAGATAAATCCTGCGTCATGGAAGTTTTTCTACTTCTTTCTTGATTACGTCGTGGGATTTTTTAGGGTTTAAACCCGCCTTTGATGTTCCCATGAAGGTTCGAATCATCTTCTAAAAGGGATTTTGAATGAGCAAAAATTCTGGATCTATGCTCGGATTATCAGATAGTTTCAAGCAATTGCTTGTTTTGTTTTCGGGTTTTTAGAACGTAAATGAGTGATCGCGTACTTTTTTCTTGGCTCAAATCTTTTGAATTATGACTGGAGTTTGTTAATTTCCTCTTAAACCGATACCTCGAGATGCGGAGGTAACTCTTTAAGCTCGATTCGGGAATTTGCATTCTTTTGTTCAAGTGAAGACTCTTTTGGTTCAACAACTTTAAGATCTTTTTGAATTCCGGGTGAGTAATCTCCTTGGTTTGGGTTAGGGTAATGGATCATTGTTGAGAAGTGCCTCGAAGAATGAGAATGTCACCCTCGGGATCGTAGTATGTAGCATGAAAGATGCGTGAAAACCTAGTTCATCATGATTGCTATAACAGCATGGTTCTTCAAAGAGTAGGAAAATCACTTTCATCAAAAGGAGTAAGTGTTGGAGAATGATTAGAAAACGATCGGATCGAAGTTATGGAGAAGGATTGTTGGTAAGGCAACGGGAAATCGGAAAATCCATTATTCTTGTGAGTATTCTTACAAGTAGCATCAATTAGATCAAACTTTTTCATTGTAATTCGAGGATTGTTTTGTCCGAAATAGCAGGAGCTCACCACATGTAAGAGTTTAACGCTTGATCATCATTCCTAAGCAGTAATTTCTCCTCGTAAACATCGATTAAAGCTTGAGCCGTCCTAAGGAAAGGGTCGCCGGTATCAATGTACTCGGGATTCGGTTTAAATCTAGAACAACGGAAGCGGCGGGACAGTTAAAACTTCCTACTTTGACAAAAAAACATTTTCACTACACGGTTGGTTTGGAAATTGTACGGTCGGTAATTCTAATACCATTTTTGTTTCGTTAAGGCTCTGAGAGTTAAGCTTTTTCCCATGGGTAAGGCATGAGCTTGATATGCACCTAAATCGGCCAGGGCTAAGTAACTATCAAACTCTGAAAAATCACATGGGAATGAGAAATTCGACCGGGGTCAACTCGACTTTTTTGGAAGCTTTATTAGGCAACGCACTACAACATTTTCATTCAACGGCGTTTTGGTCAATTCGATCAACTTGTCTTTGTTATTAAGCATTTTTTTAAACATTCGGAGCAAACTTTGGCATCTGAATAAGGGGGGGGGGGGGGTAAACACCAAGTATCCGCGAAACTTAGCTCAAAGTGAAGATTACGGAAGATTTCCATAAACTTTGAAGCTAGGATATCATCCTTTTCACGAATCTTTTGTTTGTTGAGTCTTGATGGGTAAGGTAAATTAGGGTTGGCTTTGTTGGCAACGAAAAGAGGTTCTTCGCTGGTTCTTTGTCTTTGGGTTGTTCTTGGACGAATGGAGGAGGTTGGATGTCTTCGGTGCTCGGTAGCTCCGTATCCTTTGTCACCTCACTTTCCTTTTCCACCACCGGCGGTGGAATCGGAGGTCCATCGTATGAAACACCACTACAAGTTGTAATTGCCTTGGCTTCATTTCTAGGATTTGGAATGGTATTGCTTGGTAAAAAACTTGAACTTGAAGGTTGGTTGGTATTGTCTAAATCATCAAACTTGGTGCAAAGGCTTGTTAACAAACTTGTAACATTTGCCATTTGATTTTGCAATCTTGATTTGATTCTGACATTCTTCAATATTGCATCGTTTGCTTTACGTTAGCTTTCAAAAGCTGTTATTCAAAAAACATCTTTTGTTGGAGGTTGGTAAGGTAAAACTTGATTGACTGGTGGTTGATTGGTTGGTGTTTGGTATGGTGGAGCTTGATAAACTTGATTTTGACGGTTTTGATTAAAGTTTCCTCCACAATTTGGATTGAAATTAGAATTGGTTCCTTGGTATCGGTTTTGGTTGGTTTGGACATTTGGTTGATTGAAACCCGGTGGTCTCATTTGACTTGCCACATTGGAAGGTTGGTTTCTTTGGAGAAAAATTCCATAAGCTGCGGGTTTGTTGAAATTGTTGGATGTTGTCATGAAAAAAGCGGGAAAAATCTTTTCCACCTGAGTTAACGGCCAAGGTTCAAATGGTTGAATTTTGATCCACAAGTGACAATACTTCCTCAATGCTTAACGGGTGCAGGAGTAGTAACACTACAGATTTAATTTGTTCAACATTTTGGTTCATTTGATATTCTCTTATCCTCGAGAGGAGAAGCGGCTGGCTATTGTTGCATATCGAAAGAATTAGTTAGAAGGTGAAGAATTAGGAAAGAGGAGCATCCTACTCATTTTGTAACATTAGCACGACTTATGGAGTAACGAACTTTTGACTTGCTTTTCAATAATCGCTAAACCTTCTTGAGCATTTTGTCTAAAAAAAGTGCACCTGCTGCAGAATCTTACGGCATTTTGATCGTTTGAATTCAAAGAATTTAAAAAGTATCGATGTTGGTGTTAGTTCGAGAGCCATGGTCGCGGGCTTGCCGAAGGAGTCCTTTAAAACGTTCCCATTTCGTTTAAAAGATTCGTTGAGGTTCCTTGGAAAAAATTGGTGATTTTGTTTCGGGGTGGGGTAAGTTTGTTTTTTGGGGTGGGGAAGAATTGGTTTATGAATTTTGAAACAAGGTCGTCCATGTGAGAATTGATCTAGGAGGTTCCTTGTTAACAATCTCGGGCTCACGTCTAGAGAAAAAGGGGAAAAGCAAAAGCTTTATCGAAGTGTTCGTGAACTTGGATGTCTAAACGGTTGAAGTGACCTTTATTAAAAATCGAAGGTGAATTGTGGGGATCTTGTCTACCGTTAAATTATTACTTTGCACAAGAATTGATTCCCGGTTGCTTTAGCTCAAAATTGTTGGCATTGATTGGTGGAACAATATGCATCTTCCATAACCCTCGATGGGTGCTTGTAACTTTGGGCCATCGATCGATTGTCGGCCATTGGAAAACGTTTTGTCAACCAATTGTTTTCTAAATCAAAGTTTTCAGACAACGAAAGAGTTTGTGTAGCGACGACTACGAGATGCGACTGTCAGTGTGCGCATAATAAAAGATAAAACTAACAAATTAAAAAGCAAATCTTTAACAATTTTTTTTTTTTTACAATGAATTTTAACTGGTTACACGAAAAGAGATTAAACCAAAATAATCAATATTCAACGGTAGCCTCTGAAAATGCTTTTCGAAGGTTGACCGTACTTGGTAGTGACACAAAAGGCAAGTGTTAAATCTTTGATTACGAATTGGGAACAATTGCAAGTTCACCGGAAATTGAAATGATAATATCTCAATAGAAGATATTATATGTTGGTGTTCGATTACCAACTTTGTTTATTTTATTTCTTTTTTTTAGGACAATTTTTTTATGTTTTTGATTTTTCTATTTTTTTTATCTTTTACTTATACTAAGAAGAAAAAGAAAATATTTTTTACTTTTTATATTTTATGATTTTTTTTTTTACTTTTGAATTTTAAAACAAGAATGAAACTTTCGAGGACGAAAGGATCTTCAAACCAAATCAACAAACACAAAACTTAGGAATCGTAAACACTAATCCCCGGCAACGGCGCCAAAAACTGATTTGCAGTTTTAACACACGTAAAAATATATATATAATATAATATCTTAAAAGAGTAATTAAGAAAATTACCAAGTTTCCCTTGATAAAATTCACTCTCAAAAATATATATAATATAATATAAAATAACAATACGTTATCTTTAACCGGGCAAGTATGATCACCCGGGTCGTTATCCCCAATGACTAGTGAATTGAAACAGTTTTGGATCGGTCTGATTTGACTGAAGCAAAGATATATGATTTGGTTTCTAGAAAATTAAGCCTAATTTTCATTTTATTTTAACTCTTAATTAAAACTATATTAAAAAATTAAACTAATTACAAATAATAAGCTTAATTAAACGTTAAACTAAATGGAACTAAAGGTTGCATAAATATCTAAGGGATCATCGTGGGAAAACTAACAGACTAACGGAGGGTTACTTAGAAAACTACTACAATTCGAAGTTCACTTTCGACCCTGAGAATCTACCCCGATCAAAACTAGGTCCATATTAAGGCGGATTTGAAGTGCTTAAATTGAAAACTCAAAGAAGCAAAGTTGTAAAGAAGCTAGTAGGAACAACTTTAACAAAAGTACTATAGTCTGAAACTCAAAGATAAGCTCTGAAAGAGCTTCCTAAATAAGCTGTTACATAAATTAGGGGTTTGGGCTATGTTTTACCAAAACAGCTCTAAAAAAAACTCAAATTAAGCTTAATGTGAAAAAGGAAATATAGTTTAGGAAGTTATGAAGTGCGTAATCTAAGATGAAAGAAAATCAAAGCTTAAATATCAATACCACTGAAATTGGATCAAGAAATAAGCAACTCAGCGAAAAAGCAAAGTAACACAGAATCCAAGTAAGATCAAAAAAACCCTGAATAAGCTTAAACTATAAACTTTAAAAACTTAAAGAACTTATTAATTACTAATTATCCATCTAATTGAGTTATAAAAATCTAGACTTAAAGCTATTTAACAATTTAGACTTACTTAAGTTCCTCTGTTTTTGGAATTTTTAGGTTTTTATGACACTTTGACAGCCTGAGTAAATAAGCAAATGAGCTAGAAATTTCAAATTAAGACTTAAACAATTTAGTATATTAAAATCTAGCAGTACTATGAGAGTATGCTTGATGCAATTTGACTTTTGAAAACGTAATGAGTAATGAAAAAAGCTAGAAAACTAAACTAAAATCTTGAATAAGCTATAACTAATCTAAACTTAATTCCTTACTTAATTTGAAAAGCCTACAATTTTAACTACAGTACTAACTTGTGAAGGCAGTACTAACTTTTTAGTTAGTACTGGTAGTGTAAAGGTTCAGCAGTACTAACTTATGTTAGTACTGCTAGTGCAATTTTGAGACTGCACTAAACCAAACACCCTTTTACCATTTTGACAGGATTTAGAAAAGCTTTTTAAGAGAAATTTGATGCACAAAAACTAATACCAGATAAAAACTAGCTTAAAACAAACTTAATAATCATGATTAAACAACTGAATAAGCCTTAATCTAAAATCTAAACTATTTAAACTAATATTTTTGGATTTTATGAGTTTTTATGACAGAAATTAATAACTAATGATCTATAACTATATAAGCAAAAACTCGATAGGACAAACAAATAATAAGCATAGAAGAGCTATTTAAAACACTAATAGCAAAGAGATAAGCATAATAAGAATTTTAAAGCATATAATAAAAAAAAACTAAGGCATTTCAAAACTAAAATTAGAGAAAAATGAAAGAGGAAACTTACTTAATCCTTTAGTCTAAACAAAAAAGACCAATTAAGGCAGCTACAAGCTCTTAGCAGATAATAAGCTAAGGTATCAGTCCTTTGCGTCTCTCTTCCAAAAGTAAGATCCCTTCCAAAAAGCTCACAATCAATAAGATCATATAAGTTAAACTGATTTATTTTTTTTTTCGGTTTACATTAGGGTTAATAATGAATTCAAACAGCTCTATTTAGCTTATAGACTGAAAAGAGCTTATTATTAGCTTTATTGGAGAAATTATTAAGAGTGTTAGTCTTTCTTTAAATGCAGAGCTTAGAAAACGGATTTAAAATCGAAACGCTGAATATCCTTTAACCTAACGAGTGATTACATAACTTGAAAAGGGACCATTAATATAAAAACACGAATTTAAGCTAGACTAAATTACTAAAAATTAGATAAAGAGAAAAGACCACCCTTTTGTGTGTGAGAATGAGGCCTATTTATAGTGCCAAGCTGAAGCTTCTAGGCCCTTTTTCCTTGCTACCCAATCCTACAACTTGCCATTTATTTTCAATCATTTGAGCTTCAATCGTTTGGCCGTTTGATCAAGATGTGCACCCTGAGATTGCCAGCGTTGTCATTCCTTGATGTTGAAGTTTGTGCTAGTTTTGTGAGTGTTTTAGCAAAACACTCACATTAAATTTGTGCTTTCACCATTACTACGTTGGCCATTGAAGCTTGGGACTAGGATAATATCCCTTGATTAGCTAATTTGTCCTTGCATTTAGTGCTTGCGCTTCCTTGCATTGACAACGCACCTCTATTTTGACTTTGCCCCTTGTTTTTAATATGGGATGTGAAATCGGGGAAGATGGCAGTGATAGTTAAAAGGGGTTGCCGCCTATACTTTTTATTTTCGGGGGGGACGGTTAAAACTGTTGATCTTTGGGAAGTTTTACACATTTGGTCTTGTCTTTTTTTATTCCCTTTTCAAGTTATAAATAACTTTTGGAAATTGCTGATTGGTCCTTGAGGTTTATAAACTAGGGAAAGGCTAGGGGGGGTTTGCTTTGGTTGGCTTTTTGGGCTTCGATTTTCGCTACCTTCTGATTCTCGTGTCCGTGCTTTTGCTTGTTTTGTGTTTTCTTGTGATTTTGCCTTATCATAACCTGCACACACAAACCACAAATACAAGCATATTTTTGCCATTTTTGGTCTGTTTTGGGTTTATTTGGGTTATTTTAGGTACAAATGGATATGTGTATTTTACACTTATCAAAGATGAATATGATGAACACGTTAATCCTATAAAACCCTAACTTAATGTATTTAAACCCTTGCTTCAAAAACAAACCCTAGCCTTGAAAACCCTAATTTCTCTTCTTGGAAAACCCTTGATTTTCCTTGTAACTCACTTGATACACCTTAGATACTACCCATAAACTACACTTGTTATGCTGTAATCTTTGGTTAAATAAAAACTTGACATGTTTTGGGAGGTCAAAGTGAGCGTGGGTTATGGAAGTAAAAAGGAGAGGTTTTTGTCTGTCTGTGTTTGCTAGTGATAAATTTGGTTGATAGAAGGACTAGGAATAGGAGCCTTTATATACTAGAAATATCTTGTAAACCATTATTAGCACTCAAACCATGGTTTATGGACTTTGGATATGATAGGAATGGGAGATGGTCGGTTTTGTCGAACTTGCATGGGATGTGTGTAAGGAAGTTAGTAGGACTTTGCTGTGCACGTCTTTAGCCACAAGTCTCAAAAATTTCTCAGAAGAACAAGTGAGATAATTTTATATGTGTGTTTTGATATGTATATATTCCGGCCATTATGTATAGTGTAGGGAAATCCTCATTTTTGGGGTGCTTAGGTACTAATTAGTGTATTGATTGAATAATAGATTAGTGCCTGGTTTACCTTGTAACCCAATGTTCCACATGAGCAACGTAAAATTTTACCATACCGTACATAAAATAACCTAAAACCAACTTATTATTATTTTTCGTAAACACATAATATAACGCTTGCTTGACGTAAACTTTTATTTTATTGGTGTCCGTTTACGTTGATTGTTGATTTTTACTTTACGCGATTGAACTAAACGATGAAAATTAAAAGTAAATGCGTAAAACCCTAAAAATAATTAATGGCAAGATTGAAGTCGTAAAATGACCTAAAATAACGGATTGTTACAGTATTCCCCTGTTAAAAGAGCTTTGTCCTCAAAGCTTTAAGACGTGGCATTGGATGAAGATGGGCGATTGGTGAAGAGGTGCGGATACTTCTTCTTGAATTAATCTTCATGTTCCCATGTGAACTCAGGACCTCTCCTAGAGTTTCATCGAACTTTGATAATTGGGATACGACTTTGCTTCAACTGTTTGACTTCACGATCCATGATCTTCACTGGTTCTTCAAGAAAGTGAAGCTTATCATCAATATGTATTTCATCTAACGGAATTTCCAACAACTCGTCGGATAAACACTTCTTTATATTAGATATGTGAAACGTACTATAAACCCTGCTTAGTTGTTGAGGAAGTTCGAGTCTATAAGCAACGGTTCCTACTTTTGCCAACACCTTAAGAGGGCCAATATACCTCGGGTTTAACTTCCCCCGTTCGTCAAAATAGATAACTTCTTTCTAAGGTGATACCTTCAACATGACCTTGTCACCAACTTGAAATTATAACAGCTTACGCCTCACATCGGCGTAACTCTTCTGGCAATCACGAGCGGCTTGAGTTTTGCTTTTGATTTGAATGATCTTTTCGGTTGTCTCGTGAATAATTTATAGACCGGTGAGCTAAACATCACCGACCTCAGCCCAGCAAACGGGCGATCGACACTTACGACCATAAAGCGCCTCAAATGGTGCAGCTTTAATGCTAGTATGATAACTTATAACCTTAAAATTAACCTTTTTGTATATATAAATTACAATAAATATATAAGGATAATTTCAAAATTATAATTCAATTATAGTACGATAAGTATTCCGAAAGATTAAAATCAATTGCTTTTGACCAAAGCAAAATCAAAAATCCCCCGGGTCGTTTCCCAACGAGATGCAAAATTGAAAGATCGAGATACGTTTGTCGATCCGCGCTGTTTGAATGGTGATTCAAGGGTTTTTGGATATGGTGTTTCTAATTTCTCTGATTAAAATGCAAAATTGATTAAAGAAAGACTAAAAAAAACGAAGGCTAAAGTGAATAAAACCTAAAAACGAGAACCGGGCCTAAACCCGTTCTTTAAAAAACAAAATTTTGAAATTTTAAACCTACGAATACAAATCTAATTTTCCTAGGTGCAAAATGATAAAAGAAAATTTTTAAAACAAAGAATTATATTTTTTTTGCTTTTTTAATAATTTATAATGACTTAAAAAACAGTTTTGGAAAAGAAAAAATGATAAACAAAAGAAACTAAAAAAATTTTGGTGAAAATATGGAAAAAAATATGAAAAAAAATAAGAACAAGTAGCTAAAGTGAGCTTAATTTAGGAAAAATAAAAACTTTGAAATTCGGCTTAAAAATAAGCCGCCTAAGCATAATTGGCTGATAAGGAAAAGAAATGTTAAGGTAAATTGGTGCTAAACTTAGGCGGAAGAAAAGACCCAAGAGCGCTATTTGGTAGTGGAGAGTTGTGTGTGGGACGTTTGTAGTTAAAGGGGGGAGGTCCAGGGTTCGATCCTTGGCCTCCCTTTTTGCTCTAATATATATGTATATTTTATATATATATATATATATATATATTTTATAATTATATATAATTATATTATATCTTATCATAATATATATATATATATATATATTTAAAACTTATAACAAACAAAGATAAAGCAAATAAAAATAAATTTTTTTTTAAAAAAAACAACTTTTTATACAATCAAAAATAAGCTTGGAAACAGGGTAATAAAGCTGGGCAGGATGCTATTTTTACAACTAAGGCAAACAAAAATAAGCTAACTGTTAAGCAAATTTTGGGCAAATAGCCAAATGAAATGTGAAACTAAGCTAAGGCAGATCCTATTCTATACCTAATAAGCAAGATTAACAAAAATAAGCCAAGGAAAACTAGGCAGAAAAGCAAAAACAAGCAAATAAGCAAATGGCTAAAATCTGAATACAAACTGGCATAGGGACAACTTTTGGCTTAATTTTTAAGCCTTAAGAGGGAATCTTTTGGCTTAATGAGTATTACCAGCTGAAAGCTTGTCTAAAGGGCTTGTAAAATCAGCAATAACAAATTAGCTTGAAGCTCAAAGAAGCCAAGAAAAAGGATTATAAAGAGGCTGGTGGCACAGGGTTACTGATTTTTGAGATTTTTTCAAGACAAATAGGGGCAGTTGCCGACTCAAATTAGGGCTAAAGAAAATAAAGACCAAAATGAAAAACAAGTTAAAACAGCTGGAGTCAGACTTGTAATGAGCTTATGCTCAAAAATCTAGAAGCTAAAAACAATTTTTTGTTGACTTCTTTACAATTGACCATAAAAAAAAGAGTCTTTTAAAAAGCTAGAAAGTTACTTGTATTTGATTTTGGACAAAACAAAAGGAAACCTTGGACTTACTACTGCTCTTGATACGTCTAAAAGGTCCACAACAACAAGTTTTAAAGAGCTGATTTAAAGCCTTAATCCAGTTAGCATTAGAAAATGTTTTGGGTCCAACAGTTTTTTTAAGAACCCAATCTTGAATGACCAAAATAGAATGATTAAGTCCTTAAAAAAATTTTGAAAAAAATTAGAAACACTTAAAAAGGCTGGCCAAAGTTGCCTTGATGACCCAAATGGTTGGAAAACCTGTTTTGACCCACTTTGGCTGTTATGCCAAACACCCCCTTTAGTATTTAGAAAACAAATTTTAAGCTACTTAGACTAATTTAAACAAAATGGTTTTGAACAAAGATGATAACAAAGCTAAGTTGAGCACAAATAAGCAGACTACACACAAAATAAGCAATTAAAATAAGCAATCAAAGAAAATGCAGAATAAAAGCAATTAAAGGCAGTTTTGCATATAAACTCAACTAAATGACAACTAAGCAATTAAAAGGCATTCATAAGCAATAAAACAGTAGCAATAAGCAATAAAAGACAGAAAGTAAGCAATGATAAGCAGTTGTATAGTAAATAAGCAAAAATGGAAAAAGTGAGCTTACAAGAGTCCAATGCTTTTTGGCAAGAGAATAAGCTCTCAAACAGCTTAATAACCTTTCCTAAAGCTTCCCATGAAGCACTAACCCAAGGCCATCCATAATTAACCTTGCTCCTTGATATCTTGGACAAATTTTTGTGATTTTTGGTTTTTTGATTTTTTTAACATAAAATAAGACAAATGTTTATATAAGCTTTTGAGTGAATCAAGAGCTTATACAAAAGCTTAAATAACAATATTTAAAGACAATTTAAGTAAATGACAAGTATTTAAAGAAAACTCTTAAATTTCATTAACATGGAAAATAAAATTACAATGCTTGAAAATAAATGACAGGAAATTAAAATTGACAGAAATAAAGTGGTCTAATTAGTTTATAAAACAGAAAACTAAGGACAAAAAACTAATAAGCTACAATGGCTTCTCTATTTATACTAAGAGCTCCTAAGTCTTGAGTCTCTTGGTGTGTTTCTTCACTGAGTAGATAATGCATCTGTGTTTGTTGTGTGAGAGAGTCTTCAAATCATCTCAGCCATCCAAATTGTGTGTTCACCAAGTCAATTAATCATGACCCTTCAATCTTTGTCCTCTTTTGTTTGACGAATGGGTTTATTGGGGATTGCTAGTGTGGCAATGACCTATGTGGGGTGCGGGGTGAAGGAAAATGATGGTTTTGTTTGGTGGTGAGGAGTGTATCAAGGTGGGAAAGTGACAGGGTAGCATGGACGATGAATAGGGATTTTGGCGCCCAATTTTAACTTTGAAATTTTAGGGAAAATGGCAAAAACAGTCCCTCAAGGTATATATGTTTATTACACGTTCGGTCTTGTGGTGAAAATTGATTTTGGAAAAATGGCTGGGGACAATTTCAGTCCTCCATTTTGTATGGTTTTATTGCACAGTTAGTCCTTGGAGGACTAACAACAGTTAGGGTATAGGGGTTATAGGACTAATGTTAGTTAAGTCATACATGGGCCATTTATGTTGTAAATTTTAGGTCGGTTAAGTGTATAAAAGGTTGTTGGGCCCATTGGTCTTCATAATGGTTTAAATGCGTTGACTCGTCCTATTAGATGCGGTCACGCGCGCCTGGCCATTTAACATGCTCTCGGTTACGGTTCCGGCTTTGACCATTTAACTGTGCACTTGGTTGAACGCGCTGACTTTTGCACTCGCGCTGTCTTTTCACGCTTATCCATTCCGGTGCTCGTTTTTGTCTTTGTTTTGGCTTCGTTTTTCGTCTTTTTTCGAGATCCATTTCTGCACAATATAAATGAAAAAGTCAAATACAATGTATTTTTGGTACAGTTTTAAGTCATTTTAGTCCGATATTTAATGGAAATGGTATGTGGATAAAGCATACCAAAAATCTCCCATACTAAAATATTGCCGTATTCTCACGCAATGCTATAAGTAAACACTTAAGAAAACTAAGACCCTTAATCCCCATAGACTAATAACCTCGAAAAGTAGCTAAGTGTTCGTTAAAGGGAATTAAAGAATCAATAGCTTCGAAAAGCCCCGTTTTTACCATTTTTATTATTTACACTAACTACCACTAATATTTTTGTATTTTTCCTTTTTCTCTTTTTTTGTAGTTTTTTTTAAGCAACTAACTAACATATTTGACTTTCATTATTTTATAACTTTTAGGGTCATAAAACAAGATGCATTCTAATCTTAAAATGCCCTAAAAGGTTAATAAATCCATCGATCCGACATTTTCTGTATTCAATCAAGCTTAAAACGATAAATCACCGTTAGTATAAGTTAAGATGCATAACATACTGTTGATATTTGCAACTTGTGACTTGTCACTCGACAATTTTATATATTAGGGTGAGTGTGCATTTCGAATTTCAACCATGGATCAACGTTTACAAAATTCTATGTTCACGTGGTTACTATAGAATTAATGAGTTTGCAGGCGAGATCATCCCTTGTAGTGACTTTCGTTCTCGGCACATCCCAACCTTGCGGGCAAGTGACCAGCGCTTTGACACCCTAAACGACTGTATCGGGACTCACGGACTTCGGATTTCGAAACTCTTAGGTTTCCCGTATATAATAGCTTATTTAGAAAAAACTTAAAATGAAATAGTCTTAGTTTCAAAAGTATATTAAATTTAGGAAAAATGAGATTTGTTTATATATTTATTATTTACATTATTTCACCACTTAATACAATATTCATTCTAATGGAAATCCTCGACCTTTTGAGGCTGGCAACATCGGTTGTGAGCCGGCAAAGATGCAACAACAACTTTTATCGGTTCCTCGGTTATTATTTCTTCCTATGGGTTTTCTTTAGATGGCTGCAACATCGTTGTGAGCGACAGATGCATCAAACTTTATCAGCCACAAAGTTTTATAATTATTATCATTCTTTTTTCATTTGTCATCATCATTTTTTTTTCATTTTTTCATTTTTAACACTTTATATTTCACGATATATAGAGAAGACTTCTTTTTGGAAAATTTAAGTATAAATTTGAACTAAGATTAAAAAATATTATTGACTACATCTCAAAAATTGTCGATTTAAGTTAAATTTTCGAAAAGAGCACGTATTATTAGTCCGGTTAGAAGCTTATGGGAGAAAAAGCCACAAACTATACTTATGAGCTCTTAAGATTTCCAAATAATCCCTGTTTAGCATCCAACTCATAATTAACTCTATCATTTTTCGTTCTTCACAAAGATCCGCGAACGCTTAGTCTAAAAGTTAAGGAACAAGCTAGAGCTCAACATGCTTGATCGAGTCAAAATTTATTCTTATTCTACCCAGCAGGAAAGTCAAAACTGTGACAAAACATTTATTTTATTTTTGAAAATTTTTAAATTTTTTCATCTTTTGAAATTTTGGTGGTAAAAACGGGATTACGTAAAAACAACGACTGCAGGCACAATCAAATCGATAGACCCCCCCATACTAGAACTAAACATTGTCCTTAATGTTTTAAGAAGGGTCTCTACGGTAATCTAAGGCCGTTTTTTTAAGTATGCACAAAGATAAACGTTAGTCGATAATATTTGGATATCGGATTCCCAAAATGAAGTTGAGGATGTGAAGCTCTTGTGAACAAAGGACAAAACCGCAAGCACGAGAGGCTTCAAAAATCGGGGCAATCCTAGACATACAACAACAAAAAAACAAAGCATGGAAAATGGAAGAGGCGAGCCTCTCTCAACAAAAACACTTATTCGTTACTATTAGACTACCATACTACTACTACGATAATATTAGGATAAGCATGGGTTGCCACCCACGAAGCGCTTGTTTAAGGTCACTAAGCTTGACCCGATCCCCCCATACTTAAGCTTGTCAAGGGGGATAGAAATGGAGACATGAGACATCCAAGGCACGGATGTCCTCTCCATAAGAGCAAGGAAAAATCTCCATCGGGCTTTCAAAAATTTTAATGACTTTGAAAGATTTAGGGCCCTGATGAGATAATTCCGGGAGAACAGAGGTATGAACTCTTTTAGAAGTGATAATCCTAGGGTTGAAAACTTTTTCCTCTTTTTCAGACGAAAACGAGAGTAAAGCTCCGAGCCCGGGAACTTCTTTGTGGAAAGGAAGTTTATAAAGAGGAGGATTAAAATCCTCAAGAATTAAAGAAGACAAAGCATCAACCTCGGAAAGGTTTTCATGTTGCAAGATTGGTGACTTCATAAAGGTTTTCATGAATGAGTATACCCGGATTAAATACCTTGTCCTCGTTGTTGGTCGAAGACAAAGCATCAACCTTGGAAAAATCCACATAGAAAACCGAGTCACACTCGGGGGAAGGAAGGAAATCACTTGATCCAGGAAGATCAAGTTCATCAATCAAGATTTTATAATCTTTGATTTTCTCTTCCTTGAAGTCAAATGGATCATCATAAGTATTATCATTAACGGTCTCAAGATAAAAAAGTTCATCATCATAATCATCCCATATTAGTGGGGATGAGTAATCAAGAGCATGTTCATCGGTGAACATCTCAGAAATGGTATCAACAAGATTGTCATCAGGAGAATTTTTATCAACTGAATCTTCGAGAATAGAATCCATTTCCTTGATAGGATCATGGTTAAGCAAATACTCTATTTCTCAAAGATCGGATTCGGCATCAAAAGGAAGGTAATCAATTCCTGGTGTAAATGTAAAATGAGCGAGTTCATCAGCGAACTCCTCAAGAAAATGGTCGCTAGTCTTAGAAATCGGGAGACTAGGTGAAGAAGAAGTGGTATTGCCACTTAAAGAATTATGAAAAGGAGGGAGAGGAGATGAAGGATTACTATTTCCCGGTAGAAATGAATCACTTGTGAGATAAGCTTCGAATTCTTCCCAAATTAATTCACTTTCTTCGATGGAATTAAGCGTGGGGGAAGAAGAAGAAGACTTGGTTACGAGTTCCGAAATCGAAGTGGGATTGCCACTCAATTGATTATCATGATATGGAGGGAGATCTTTGGTTTTATCAAGATTTAGCAAGTTCTCAATAATGTCTCCCTCCGGATCAAAGATATCATCATTAACTTTTGGTGAAGTTAAGTCGGTATGAGAAGTGAGAGAAGAAGTGGGATTGCCACTTGGATGATTTGTTGCAAACAAATCTTTAAGAATTTCCTCATGTGAAACATTGTAGACATCAATCATGTCGATTGATTCATGATGAGGTTGGGTTGAATAGCTTGAAGTGTCATGTCTCATATTCAAGGTTAATCTTTCATTACCATCACGAAGAATCATTTCTTCTCCATGAACGTCAATCAAAGCTTGAGTGGTCCGTAAGAAAGGTCTTCCCAAGATGAGGGGGACACGAGGATCGCTTTCATAATCAACGATGACAAAATTAGCGGGAAATGCGAACTTTCCAACCGGAACAAAGACATCTCTTGCAATTCCTTCCGGTGTACAAATTACACGATTAGCAAGTTCAAGGGTCATTTGGGTGGAAATAATCTAGGGTAAACCTAACTTTTTCCAAACCGAGAATGGCATCTAGTTGATGCTAGCACCTAGATTGGCTAGGGCCTTGTACTTGAGCTCACTAAAACCACACGGAATGAGAAATTTTCCAGGGTCACCAAGTTTTTCGGGTAACTTCTTTAGGATAACCGCTGAGCAATTTTCATTGAGGGGTATATTTGCCAATTCTAAAAATTTCTCTTTGTTGGAAAGGAGACTTTTAAGCATTTTTTGGTATTTCGGGATAAGAATTAAAGCATAGGCAAGAGTGATATTGATATGAAGTTGTTTAAACATTTGCCAAAATTTGTGGATTTGGACTTCATCTTTTTCTTTCTGTTTTTCTTGGTTCATTCTTGACGGATAAGGAATATGAGGATGACGAGCATCCTTTTGGTAAACCACATAATTTCTTTGTGACAGAGGTTTAGCTTTTTGGACAAGAAAAGGTGGGACCTTAATGGTAAACTCACCATGTTTCGGGTCCGTTAAAGTCTCCTCAACACGTTGATCCTCCTCCGGATTAACGAATGGAGGAGGCATAGGAAAGGTAGGTCCATCAAGAACTAGACCACTTCAAGTGGTAATGGCTTTCAACTCACCTTTCGGGTTAGCAACGGTGTTGCTAGAGAGAGATCCCGTTCCCGACGTACAAGCGGTGTTCATTTGAAAGAAGCTTGCCATCATGTTCTTAAGCTCGTTTGTTTGGTTAGACATTGAAGTTTAAATCGAATTTTGCATTTCATTTCTTAACTCATTTTTCACATTGTTAATTTGGTTTTGCATGGCTTTCATGTTAGCCTTATTTGTTTTCTTAATTTTCTCTAATTCACTTAAAGGAACACTTTGATTTTGTTGAATTGGAGCTTGATAATTTACACTTTGATTGAAATTGTTTCCTCGGTTATATCCTTGAGGTTGGCTAAACCGGTTTTGATTATTTTGCACATTTGTTTGAGCAAAACCCGGTGGTCGAATTTGATTAGCCATACTCAGAGGACGATAACTAGAATTACCCTGATTATAGTTAACCGCGGCTGCTGAAACGTATCCTTGAATATTATCCCGAAATTCTAGGAAAGTGTTGCCATCGGCGGTGAGACACTGATAATAAGGATGAGCACCACCGCAAGTAACAAAAATTTCCTCAATGGCTTTTACAAAAGCTGGAGGTGGGGTTGCTTGAAATTATTTGAGAATAGCGGTCATGGCGGTAGTCACCGCACTTGTTTGCTGATTTACTGCATTAGTAAGTTTGGCTATCTTAGAGGAAGAAGAATTAACATCACTTGATTTCACTTGATAAACAATCGATTTGTTTCATGAATTGCGGACCTTGGATTTGTTTTCGATAATCATCAACACATCTCGAGTACTTCTTTCCAAAAGATTACCACCGGTGGCAGAATTCAAAGAATTTTGGTCGGTTGGGTTTAAGGCATTATAGAAGGTATCAAGTTGGTGCAATACGGTAAAACCATGATGAGGGCATGCACGAAGGAGATCTTTGTAACGGTCCCATGCCTCATGAAACGATTCTCTAAAACGTTGTTCAAAGTTGGAAATTTCATTTCGGAGATTTATCGTTCTTGAGGGAGGAAAGAATTCATTAATGAATTTGGAAACAAGATCTTCGCAAGTGAGAATAGAATGAGGGGGTTCTTTTTCGTGCCAACGACGGGCTGCCCCCGCAAGAGAGAAAGGAAAAAGCATGAGCTTAATCGCTGAATTAGGCACATCCTTGTATTTGATTGTGGAAGTTATTTTGTTGCACCAACGAATGTGATTATGAGGATTGTCTTTATCAAGTCCGAAGAATTGGTCCGAAGTCATCATATTAATGAGACTATGCTTGAGCTCGAAATGCTCAGCAAGAATTGGTGGAACCACGATTGCCTCCGCATAACCCTCGGTGGGTGCATGAAGCAATTCCGCCATAGTACGTTGATCGGCCATCGTATCTACTGGAGATTCTTCAAGAGAAAAAGGTTTCTTTGAACGTCTATGGTTACGACGTCTCGGATTTGAAGTAGTTGGATTAGAAGAAGAATCACCAACAAGATTAGAAGAAGAACGAGTACGCATGCACTAAAAATCAATTATTATTTTTTTGGTTTTTCAATTGATTCACAATTTATTTTAACGGACAAAACGAGATCGAATAACTTAAACAAAAAATCGACAAGCTTCACGGTAGCTCTTTAAAAGAAAAATGCACAAAGGAGCGGAGGAGTAGGAAAGCGCGAAGCTATTAAAAACCTTTTTCCTTTAGGGTCGTAGTTCCTCGGAACAACCTTCCTTATGTCACACCCCAAAATCGGACGGCAGCGGAATAGTAACATTGGAGTGCGACTTCATAGTCCATACGCACAAGTCACAGAAAACGACCTCAAAAGAGACGTTTAAATAAAATTTACATTCGTTATATTAAAATCAGAGTTAACAAAGGATCCCATTTATAATGCATTAGAAACATTTTTTTTAACGTTTGTTGAATGGTATACAAGTTATTAAGCCTTCAGAAACATATCCGAGCGACTCAAATGCTCCCAATGCTCCAGTAGCAAATAATAACCTGAGAAAATACATGTAAAAATGTCAACAATAATGTTGGTGAATTCATAGGTTTAAGTAAAATCAGTGTTGAAATAATTTAAGAAATATTGCAGTAAGAAAAGAAGCGTTACGGCATTTCAAAGTGTTATTTCCGAAATCCAAGAAGTGATTTAATAAATCTAGTAATGTTCAGTAGTGGACCACAAGATCGAAGTAATGGTGGACTAAGTACGTATTCCGAAGTCCAAAACAAGTAAGGTAGACAAGGGAAACACATTCACCAAGTCTAAATATATAACAGGTATTATTGCACTAAGCTCATGACCCCGAAGCCTTAACTAGATTTGTGCCCCAATCAGAATATAGGATGCTTGCCAACAACCTAACACCTCTCAATGTTAAATGCACCCGATCAAACTAGTGACCCAAGTAAGGTGGGGATTGTCAATCCCGATAGATCTATCCACAACACTCGCGCTTACTACAATAGCAATTAACGGTTCATGATAAGTAGGGACTTCACGGCAATAAGGTAACTTAGCAATAATATTCAGGCAGTAATCTGGATAGCATACACTTTGTAAACACTTGTGTCCGTAGTAAAACAATCATGTCTAAAATTCACGGTTTCAAATATAGGTATTCACGATCTCAAATCATGTAGTAAACAAATCAAACTTAGTAAAAATAATCATGTAACGCTTACGTATAGAAATCAATAAGTTTATGTAGTAAAACGAGCACGTATTCTCACCCCGAAAACAGTTTAAGAAAACCATTAAAAGAGAAAAGGTGGGGCTATGAACTCACCTCGAGTGAATGGTAATCAACAAGTATTCACAATAGAAAAATGCGTCACGAAGGAATCCGAAGGCAACCTAATCCAATATAGGTCGTATAAGTACTAAACACTTTGATTATTTATAGGTCGTATAGCTCATCATACTATCGTTCGGGCTATCATAATTAAGAGGTCATGTAGTGAACGTATGAGGAGCTAGGACACTTTAAATCGTAAATCCAACAACTCGTCGATACGCCACCCCGAAGAGGCCTCATTATGAAACTCCCTAGTAATATAGTACTTTGATACTAATACCACATATAATTCTATATAGCTTCATCACCGTCTAATCGTTTTGGTAAAATTGTGTTTAACAAGTTAAAACGTTTATAATTACCGTTGTAGTAAAACTGGCGTAACTTTCTCGTTTTTAATCCGTTTCTTTCGTTTCTTACGTCCACGCCTTCGTATTAAGACGAGTTATCAAAATATAACATTTTCAAAATTTTAGTTTTTCTGATGAATAGTGATTTTACTGTTCATAACAGCTATATATTTATTTTTATAGATTTAGTTATCGTAAAACTCGTAAATGTCGTAACTTATTCGTTATAGTTCCGTTTTTAGCGATTCTTTCGAGTACGTTCTCGTATTTAAAAGTTTTATCATATTAATGATGTTTTAAAAATATAAGTTTCTGTGGTGAATAGTAATTTTTATAAAAATAGTTTTATAAAAGTATATATTTAACGTAAACTTGAAATCGTCGTATCTTTTTCGTTATAAATCGGTTTTTCGAGTTTCTTATCATTTTGGAATCGTCATGAAGTGTACTATCTTTCTAAATCATAAAGTGTCTGTTATTATACACGAATCAAAACAGCCCCTATGTATCTTTAATCTCACATGAAATCATAAACTTTCCTTAATTAACTTTTAATCACTAGTTTATACTTAAACATTTTCCACTTAAACCAACATGTTAACATACTTATAATTCCTTTATTCCATGATATTATCAACTACACAACATATGTAAAAGTGTTCAAAATCATAACCACAAGTAGAAATATGTTTTTCATGTTTAAAAGTATCCTAATGGTGATATTGCTAAATAGAACACATAAACACATAAAATGATAAAAGTAAGGACATAAAGGTTTATAGATAACCTTAATGAGATGTAGTGTGATGAACCAAAGTATCTAAACCCTTGTTTAGATATAAAACCAAAGCTTGCACTCTTGAAACCCGTAATTTATCACTCTCACTAGTCACCCAAAAATCTCCCCTATAACTAACCTCCCCTTCCCCCCCCCACCCCCCCCCCCCCTCTACATATAAAACCATGAGTTACAAGTCTTACAACCATTTTTGTAATCAAATATACCATCCATATAACATGTGTACAAATCCATAAATCATGTTTACAAGAAAATCCACTTTTAAAAATGTTAAACATATCCTAAATGGTGATTTCACTACATAGCACATCATATACATAAAAACTCATAAAATGAAAGTATAAAGGTTTATAGAAGACCTTATGATGAATGATGATGATGAAAAATAGGTGCTAAACCCTTGTTTAGCCTTTAAACCCAAGCTTGCACAATATGAAATCCTAACTTTTCCAAATAAACCCTAACCTTCCTTTTCTTGATTAACACTTGAATATGGTTAACCAATGCTTGGAAACCTCTTAGAATATCTTATGAATGGTGTGTGTAGGTATGTATAGGTTGTATAAAATTTTGTATGGATTTAGTTGGGAGGGTTTTTGATGCCGTGAGCTATAGAGGGGGAGGGAAGAGAGATTTTTTTGTGTTTTTACACCTTGAATATGAGAAGTGTGTGTGTATCTCACTAGCTAAAGTATTATATATTCATATAACTAGTCAAAGATGTACCTAGTTGGTCAAGGAACAAGATGAGTGAATTGTGGAGTCTTTGGTCAATGTCTTGCAAGTGTAGGACAAGTTTCATGGTCTTAAGGAACATTGTTTGCAAGTTTGAATATCTCATTGAGTTTACTACATACCAAACAGCCCTATGGTATACATGGGATGGTTTTTGAGTTAATTTTAAGTATTGGGTATAAAAGTGGGTATTTGTTGAAGCGTAGAAAAGTTTTGGTGCTTCCGGGTATACCTAAATGTATTTAATCGCGAAACGTAAACGTTTTACGTATCCAATAAAAATAAAATATAAAAGTTGATTATTACTTTCGTAAAAAATAATATATTGCTTGTTTGATGAAAACTTTAATTCGTTTGGTGTCCGCTTACGCTAATTGTTGATTTTTAGTTTACGCGATTTAACTATATATAATAAGAATTAAAAGTTTTGAGTTGAAAAAAATAATAATTTGTAAAGAATATATGTCGTCGTTTAGGACCTGTAAATATGGAATTTTTAGTCTCCCTTCGGTTAGAAGAGCTTGTCGTCAAGGCTCAGGTTTGCAAACACCTGAAGAAGGGAACAGGTCAGAGAAGTGATTCGGAAATTTCTGGTTTTGTTGCTGAAGAGGGTGGAGGTTTTAAGGTAACTATCTCAGCATGACATGTCTTCCCCGAATCGCATAGGTAATCAGTTATGCACCAATATACATCAGGTGATTTTGCTATGTATATTTGAGAGCCCATCGATTTGCATGCTCATTTTTGTCAAAATAGTGTGATGTGTGAAATGTATCAAATAGTTTTATAACGAAATGAAATAGTCAATAAAGTAAACGTGAAGTAGCTCATAGGGTGACAACAAAATGGTTTATAGGTTGACATCGAGATTGTTTGTAAAGTGATAGGTCATAACAAGTATAAAGAATATCCGAATAAACGCAGAAGTAGTCAAAGAAAATGAACGTAAAGAACTATTCAATCAACAAAATGAACGTAAAAAGTCGTGTTCTAAAGGTAGGTGCTCCACGGTAACACGTATGAGGTGACAAGTTAATTATCGTACTCCCATCAACTGGAAGACTTCAAAACGATGGATTACGAAACAACATGTGCGATCATAAGAAATGTGTTCCAACTCGGAGTCAAGTGGTAAAGTAACTAGTAGAATTTACAAAATATGCCGAATTTTCGATATCATCAAAAGGGAATAAAGTAAAGTCGCGTAAATGGTGGAAGTTAATCGTAAGAGATCAAGAAGAAATTAGCCCATAAGTATAGGTATCCTTATATAATACCAGTATTGACGCTCAAGGGAGTAAATGAGAAATCGGGAAGTACACGAAAACCAAAGTGATCAATATTTATATAACGGACTAATATAAGGTAAATAGTAAGACGTCATATGATAGACGTAAGATAACGAAATCATAGTCTAGTATTAAATACTCATTATCCATGTAATAGTAGTAGGGATGCAAAAGAGAGCATATAAGTTACCTGGAAGTAAGCGCGCGTGGATATCAGATAAAACAAGGAGAGACTCTATATTTGAAAAACATGGTCATAGTCTAGGTTTTGAAAATGACCTAGTTCTCTATGATTTCAGCTCTGATACCAATCTGTCACACCTCCAAAATCGGACGGCAGCGGAATGGTAACATTGGGGTGCGACTTCATAGTCCATACGCACAAGTCACATAAAACGACCTCAAAAGAGACGTTTAAATAAATTTCACATTCGTTATATTAAAATCAGAGTTTACAAAGGATCCCATTTATAATGCAATAGAAACATTTTTTTTACAACGTTTGTCGAATGGAGTATACAGTTTTAAGCCTTCAAAAAACATATTCCGCGCGACATCAAATGCTACAATGCTCAATAGCAAATAATAACCTGAGAAAATACATACAAAAACGTCAACAATAATGTTGGTGAATTCATAGGTTTAAGTAAATCAGTGTTGAAATATTTAAGAAATATCTGCAGTAAGAAAAGAAGCGTTACGGCATTTCAAAGTGTTATTTCCAAAATCCAAGAAGTGATTTAATAAATCTAGTAATGTTCAATAGTAGACCACAAGATCGAAGTAATGGTGGACTAAGTACGTATTCCGAAGCAAACCAAGAAGGTAACAAGGGAAACACATTCACCAAGTCTAAATATATAACAGGTATTATTGCACTAAGCTCATGACCGAAGCCTTAACTAGATTTTGTGCCAATCAGATTTATAGGATGACTTGCCAACAACCTATTCATCTCTCAATGTTAAATGCCACCCGATCAAACTAGTGGACCAAGTAAGGTGGGGATTGTCGCAATCCTGTAGATCTATCCACAACACTCGGTTACTACAATAGCAATTAACGGTTCATGATAAGTAGGACTTCACGGCAATTGGGTAATATAGCATAATATTCAGGCAGTAATCTAGATAGCTTACACTTATGTAAACACTAGTGTCCGTAGTAAAACAATATGTCTTAAATTCTCGTTTCATATATAGTTATTCACGATCTCAAATCCATGTAGTAAACAAATCAAATTAGTAAAATATAATCATGTACGCTTACGGTATAGAAATCAATAAGTTTATGTAGTAAAACGAGCCCGTATTCTACTTCCTTCTTTTTTTATGTAAACCCCGAAAACAGTTTAAGAAAACCATTTAAAGAGAAAAGGTGGGGCTTTGAACTCACCTTAGGAAATGAATGATCTGAGGTATAACAGAAAATGCCGTCACGATAAAGACGGAAGCAACCTAATTAGAGATAGGTCGATTAAGTACTACTGTACTGAAGAAATAAGTAATACCGATATATAAGTCTATTATAGTACATAACATCTAATCGTGTTTGTGAAATAATGATAAAATCCCATATTGATAATAAATGCCTTGTATTAAGTGTATAATCGCTTAAATAGATTCAATCGCTTTGTAAAATAATATTTTATTAAAGTTTAAGACATGTCTAAATATTTTATAAATGATTCTAAATGTTCTCGCAAAATTTATATAAATAACGAACCAACAATATTCATCTCAAGGATAGTGCACAGTTATTAAATAGTGAGTAACTTTCTTGTTTTAGCCCGTTTCATTAAGTTTCTTATGTCTTTTTTTGGTTTTTTTTTTTTTTTTGTCTATTACACGCTTTCGTATTAGGACGAGTTATCATAATTTGATATTTTCATATTTTTGACCCTCTGATGAACAGTACTTTTTACTGTTCACACCAGTTATAAAGTTATTTTTATAGTTTTAATTATCGTAAAACCCGTAAACGTCATATTTTATTCGTTATAGCTCCGTTTTTAGTGATTCTTTCGAGCACGTTCTCGTAATTGAAAGTTCTACTTATTTATGAGGTTTACAAAAATAATTATTTCTGTCATGAACAGTAACTTTTATAAAAATAGTTTTATAAAGTATTAATTGTCGTAAACTCGCGAAATTCATAACTGTTCTTTATTAATTAAAAAATTTCGATTCTTTTTTATTTTGGAATCCTAAAAATATGTATAATTTTTTAAAAATACCAAACTTGCTGTTTGAATAATTTTTATGAAAAGTTTTTATAAAAATTCTTTTACAAATCCGTTTATTTATCGTATAACTTGTTTTTGCCGTAACTTTTTCGTTATTAATCCGTTTGATAAGTTTCTTACCTTTTCGGAATCATCTTGAGATGTATTATCTTATAAAAATATAAAAAATATATTTTTATACACTTTTGGACAGAATGTTCTTTGATTGCACTTTAATAAGTCTATCATTATTAACTTTGTTTTTATACTTTTCACTTTTGTAAATCTACCACAAGTCTTATATTTCATATATGTCATATATGTTATATATAATAAGAGTCCATTAGTCTATAATTTTCCATTTGTGTCCAAATTTACCAAGTCCATATTAGACTTTTAACCCTTAACTTTCATAAGTAACATTTATATCACTAGTTTATACATAACTCTTTTTACATATAAACCATGAGTGTACCAAGTTCTTACACTTTTTGTAAAACTCAATATTACATCATATAATCATGTGCTACAGATTCATAAAATATTGTTCTATAAGAAAATCCACTTTTTAAAATGTTAAACATATCCTAAATGGTGATTTCACTACATAGCACATCATATACATAAAAACTCATAAAATGAAAGTATAAAGGTTTATAGAAGACCTTATGATGAAAAATAGGTGCTTAACCCTTGTTTAGCCTTTAAACCCAAGCTTGCACAATATGAAACCCTAACTTTTCCTAATAAACCCTAACCTTCCTTTTCTTGATTAATACTTGAAAATGGTTAGCCAATGCTTGGAAACATCTTAGAATATCTTATGAATGGTGTGTGTAGGTTATGATTTAGGTTGTATAAAATTTTGTATGGATTTATGTGGCGGGTTTTTGATGCCATGAGCTATAGAGGGGGGAGGGAAGAGAGATTTTTTTTGTGTTTATTACACTTGAATATAAGACGTGTGTGTGGATCTCACTTTGCTAAAGTATTATATTTCATATAACTAAGTCAAGTGTTACTAGTTGTTCAAGGAACAAGATGATGTGAATTGTGGAGTCTTTGGTCAATGTCTATGGCAAGTGTAGGAAAAGTTTCATGGTCTTAAGGAAATGTTTGCAAGTTAGAATATCTCATTTGAGTTTACTACATACACAACCCTATGGATATACATGGGTTGTGATTGAGAGTGAGTTAATTAAGTATTGGTATAAAAGTGGGTATTTGTTGAAGCGTAGAAAAAAAACTTTGGTGCTTCCGAGTATGCCTAAATGTATTTAATCGCGAAACGTAACCAATTTTCGTAACCAATAAAAATAAAATAGAAAGTTGTTTATTACTTTCGTAAAAAATAAATATATTGCTTGTTGGACGAAAACTTTAATTCGTTTGGTGTCCGTTTACGCTAATTGTTGATTTTTAGTTTACGCGATTTAACTATATAATAAGAATTAAAAGTAAACGCGTACGAAAAAAAATAAATTATAAAATATATGACGTCGTAAATGACCTGAAATACGGATTTTATTAGTTCCTCCGGTTAGAGAGCCTTGTCGTCAAGGCTCAGGTGGTGAACTGAAGAAGGTAAGGGGTTAGAGAAGAGATGCGGAAATTTCTTGGATTTGTGTTGAATGAAGAGGTATAGGTTTTAAGGTAACTACTCTCAGCATGACTGGTCTTCCCCGATGCATAGCGTAAATTCCGTATATGCATAAAATCTATTAGGTGATTATGCTATGTATATTTGTGGCCCAACGATGCAATGCTCATTTTGTCTATATAGTGTGATGTGTGAATTGTATCGATGTTTTTAACGAAATAAATATAGTCAATTAAAGTAAACGTGAAGTAGTCATAGGGTGACTACAAAAATGGTTCTATAGGTTGACATCGAGATTGTTTGTAAAGTGATAGGTCATAACAAGTATAATGACTTTCCGAATAAGCAGATAGAGTCAATGAAAAATGAACGTAAAGAACTATTCAATCAACAAAATGAACGTAAAAAGTCGTGTTCTAAAGGTAGGTGCTCCACGGTAACACGTATGAGGTGACAAGTTAATTATCGTACTCCCATCAACGGAAGGCCTTCTAAACGAGGAATTACGAAACAACATGGCGATCATAAGGAAATGTTTTACTCTGGAGTCAAGTGGTAAAGTAACTAGTAGAAATTTACAAAATAATGCCGAATTGTCGATATCATCAAAAGGGGAATAAAGTAAGTCTCGTAAATGGTGGAGTTAATCGTAAGAGATCAAGAAGAAATTTGCCACTTAAGTATAGGTATCCTTATTATAATTACCGTATTGACGCTCTTGGGAGTAAATGAGAGACTCGGGAAGTACACGAAACGAAGTGATCAATATTTATTTAACAGACTAGTATAAGGTAAATAGTAAGACGTCATATGGATTGACGTAAGATAACGAAATCATAGTCTGGTATTTAAACTAATCATTATCATGTAATAGTAGTAGGGATGCAAAATAGAGCAAATTATAAGTTACCTGGACAAGCTTCGCGTGGATACGAATAAAAACAAGGAGAGACTCTATTATTTGAAAAACATGTCATAGTCTAGGTTTTGAAATGGACCTAGTTTTCATGATTTCGCTCGGATTACCAATCTGTCACACGCCCAAATGGGACGGCAAAGGAGTTGGTAACATTGGGGGGTGCGAACTTCATTGTCCAATACGCACAGTCTCAGAAAACGGACCTCAAAAGGAGACGTTTAAATAAATTTCACAATTCGTTTATATTCAATCCGAGTTTACAAAGGATCCCATTTATAATGCAATAGAAACATTTTTTTAACTCGTTTGTCGAATGGTATACAAGTTATTAAGCCTTCAAAAAACATATAAGCGCGACTCAAATGTTAAACCCCCCAAAAAAAATTGCTGCCACTAGCAATAATAACCTGAGAAAATACATGCAAAAACGTCAACAATAATGTTGGTGAATTCATAGGTTTAAGTAAAATCAGTGTTGAAATAATTTAAGAAATATTGCAGTAAGAAAAGAAGCGTTACGGCATTTCAAAGTGTTATTTCCGAAATCCAAGAAGTGATTTAATAAATCTAGTTAATGTTAAGTAGTATCCACAGATCGAAGTAATGGTGGACTAAGTACGTATTCCGAAGTCCAAAACAAGTAAGGTAGACAAGGGAAACACATTCACCAAGTCTAAATATAAAACAGGTATTATTGCACTAAGCTCATGACCCTTGAAGCCCTTATCTAGATTTGTTCCCCAATCGATTTAGGATGGCTTGCCAACAAACCTAAACAACCCTATCAATGTTAGAGAAATGCACCGATCTAATAGTGACCCATGTAAGGTGGGATTGTAATCTGATAGATTTTCCACAACATCGCGCTTACTTATAGCTATTAACGTTCATGATAAGTTAGGGGACTTCACGGCAATAGGGTAATTTAGCAATAATATTCCGGGCGGTAATATGTATAGCATACCACTTTGTAAACACTAGTGTCCGTAGTAAAACAATCATGTTAAAATTCACGGGGGTGCTTTCAAATTATAGTTGTTCAGATCTCAAATCATGTAGTAAAAATCCAAACTAGTAAAAATAATCATGTAACGCTTACGTATAGAAATCAATAAGTTTATGTAGTAAAACGAGCACGTATTCTCACCCCGAAAACAGTTTAAGAAAACCATTAAAAGAGAAAAGGTGGGGCTATGAATGGTAATCAACAAGTATTCACAATAGAAAAATGCGTCACGAAGGAATCCGAAGGCAACCTAATCCAATATAGGTCGTATAAGTACTAAACACTTTGATTATTTATAGGTCGTATAGCTCATCATACTATCGTTCGGGCTATCATAATTAAGAGGTCATGTAGTGACGTATGAGGAGCTAGGACACTTTAAATCGTAAATCCAACAACTCGTCGATACGCCACCCCGAAGAGGCCTCATTATGAAACTCCCTAGTAATATAGCACTTTGCTTAACTAATACCACATATAGGTCTATATAGTTCAATCACCATCTAATTGTTTTGGTAAAATTGTGTTTAATAAGTTAAAACGTTTATAATTACCGTTGTAGTAAAACTGGCGTAACTTTCGCGTTTTAAGCCCGATTTTGACGTTTCTTATGCCCACGCTTTCGTATTAGGACGAGTTATCATAATTTGACATTTTCATATTTTTGACCCTCTGATGAACAGTACTTTTTACTGTTCACACCAGTTATAAAGTTATTTTTATAGTTTTAATTATCGTAAAACCCGTAAACGTCATATTTTATTCGTTATAGCTCCGTTTTTAGTGATTCTTTCGAGCACAAAAATAATTATTTCTGTCATGAACAGTAACTTTATAAAAATAGTTTTATAAAAGTATTAATTGTCGTAAACTCGCGAAATTCATAACTCGTTCGTTATTAATTGAAAAATTACGATTCTTATCATTTTGGAATCCTAAAAATATGTATAATTTGTTAAAAATACCAAACTTGCTGTTTGAATAATTTTTATAAAAAGTTTTTATAAAAATTCTTTTATAAATCCGTTTATTTATCGTATAACTTGTTTTTACCGTAACTTTTTCGTTATTTATCCGTTTTTCAAGTTTCTTAGCTTTTTGGAATCGTCATGAGACGTACTATTTTATAAAATATAAAATGGACATTTTGGAATCGTCATGAGACGTACTATTTCATAAAAATATAAAGTGGGCAGGTGGTATGTCGATTTAAAACAGAAAGTTAGGGTGTCTTTCTTAATTCCATATGTAAACTTCGTTTGTATAACTTTTAACTTTTTATTTTACCATAAGTATTTTATACTATATATATTTTATATGTCCTAAATATAATAAAGTTTATTAGTCCATCATTGTCCTCATATGTCCAAATTACCAAGATTAACAAGTTTATCAAGTTGATTATACACATTTACTTATAGTTTTTCATGTAAATCATTAAAAACCCTAATCTTTCATTAACACTTTTTAAGATTAGCCAAGGTTGTTCATCACTTATACTTCCATTATAACCTTATTTTAGTGTTCATATAACATCACTAAAAGTCCATAAACAAGATTAACATGTCATTTGCATTACTTTTATTTGTAACATATTAAGTAAACTTTATAAACCCTAATTTGTACATGATCATTTTTACACTTAACCAACATGGTATAACACTTCTAGATCCATTTTAACATGATATTATCAACCTAACATCACATGAAAAAGTGTAAAAAAAGCATAATCACAAGTAAAAATTCCTTTTACATGTTCAAAAGTCTTAAATGGTGATTTTTCTATATAGAATATCATATAGATATAAAATCATGAAAATGAAAAGATAAAGGTTTTAGGTAACCTTAGTGATGAATGATGATAATGAGAAATATGTGCTAAACCCTTGTTTAGACTTTAAACCCAAGCTAGCAAGCTATGAAAACCCTAATTCAATATGAAACCCTAATCTTGATTTCTTGCTTCAACACTTGAAAATGGTTAACCAATGCTTGGAAACATCTTAGTATATCTTAGGAATGATGTAGGTATGTATGTAAATGAGGTAGAAAATTTTGTATGGATTACTTAAGGGGATGTTTGTTTGCCGTGGCCAAATAAAGAAGAAAAGGGAGGAAAAGTTGATCTTTTTGCTAAGTGTTGAAGGGTTGTGTTTTTCCTATCAAGAGTGCAAGTATTATATGGACTAGGCTAGTCAAATGCGGGTATGCCTAAACGTATTTTATTGCGAAACGTAATCACTTTACGCAACCAATAAAAATAAAATATAAAAAGTTGATTATTACTTTCGTAAAAATAATATATTGCTTGCTTGACGAAAACTTTAATTCGTTTGGTGTCCGTTTACGTTAATTGTTGATTTTTAGTTTACGCGATTTTACTATATAATGAGAATTAAAAGTAAACGCGTACGAAAAAAAAATAATTATTAAAATAGATGACGTCGTAAATGACCTGAAAATACGGAATGTTACAAGGTATGTGTAATTAAACGCATACCAGTTATCCGCAAAAAGGGATACTTTAGTTATCCCGTATGAAAAAAAGGATACTTTGGGTTATCCGAAAAAAGTAATACTTTGGGTTATCTCGTATGAAAAAAGGATACTTTGGGTTATCCTGGTCCAGGATACTTTGGTTTATCCCGTATGAAAAAGATGATACTTTGGTTTATCGTGGTTCGGGATACTTTGGTTTACCCCGTATGATAAATTGGGTTATCAGTTCGTGACTTTCTGTTTTGAAGATGTCGTATGTCTTCATCTAATAACTAGTTATTGCTTTAATGTTTTATTTTGTTTTATGCTCCAGTCTGAGCTTTCGCGATCTCGCCGCTCGGACTGCGGGGGAGTATTAGAGGATAGGTTAGTAGGCCCAAGCTCAGTTGTGGGTTTAAGGACCATTAGGGTTTAATAGTGTCTATGTAATTGTTATTATAAATAGTTATCAATAATATGCATAATACCGACGAGGGTTTCATATACCAAATTTAGAACTTCATTTTCTTAAATATTATCGACTCTCATAAAAGGAGACCCGGGTCACAACATTTATTTCTATGTATTGTGCATAATATGGATATACCAGCAATATGATTTTCCCGGTTATCAAATTTTGTGATGAAGCGACCTTATGTTGCTAACCAGCTTACATCATGGAGTGAATGTATCACGACCTAAAGAGCACAAAAGAAAAGCTTTCTCAAGACAACAACACGTGTAACTAACCAAACAATAACTAAAAGTAACCTAAATCATGAAGTTTATGTATGATATGTGTGAAAACACATATCTGTTTTATACTAAAAATGCCCTTTAAAAGACCAAAATTGTGCATAAAATGCTTGTACATTGTTTGTTTTGTCTTTGTGGTTGTGTAGGTACGGATAATGCAAACATATCAAAAAAACGGTAAAAACCGGACAAACACGGACACGAGAACGAATAAAGAGTGTACAAGAGCCGAAAGTTTGCTATCAATGGTCAAAAGTCAACTCTTGGTCAACTTTGGTCAACAAGTCAACTATAGTCAGCCACAAGAAGACAAAAACCCCAAAACTTACCAAAACAACCCATAGAGTTAAACTAAATTGCAAAAATAACCCTTAAAAAGCCCTAACGGTCGTTATCTCTTTATATTATAAAGGATAGCGCTCGTTATCCTTAACCTTTCACCCGACCCAATTCTTTAATAAAAACCATGGCCCAAATCCAAAACC